>PVIC010039447.1:0-17130 GCA_004025085.1 Thryonomys swinderianus
AAAGTCTCAAACTCATAGCAATCCTCCTGCCTCTGCCTCCCAAGTGCTGGGATTACAGGCATGAGCCACCACACCCATATTGTGGTGTGTGGTGCTGATTGCTGGTGGGCATGAGTCACCATGCCCGGCATTGTTGTATGCAGTTACCAGGGATCAAACCAGGGGCCTGCTAGGCAGGCACCAGAACCACTGAGCTAAATCTCCGGCCCTTCCTGGTTATTTTTAAAATCTTTTTTGGTGGCTGGTATATGAGAGACCCAATCATTTAGTTTTCACTGTTTTTCCCCCTAAATGTTCAATTATCCCATCATATTGTGACATAGTCATTTGTACTTAGGAATTCAAGATTAAAGTATAATCCATTCAAATCCCCAGAGATTTACCATGAACAGCCTGATGTGGTACGTGAGTATCCTCCACCCAGATCAAGCTATAGCAATTTCCACCTCCCTGAAGGTTCCCCTGCCCTTCCAGGAGCCCCCACCCCGCCCCACCTAGGGTGACCAGCATTCTGACTTCTCGCCCTGGGGCGCAGGCTTTCTCAGGTCCTGCCGCTGCAGAGGGAAGTTTCTTCACTGGCTACTTTGTGGTGTGGTTGGATAACCCTATAAGACTCCACCGAGAGCTGCCTTAGCCAAGGCATCGCTCCCAGAATCCCCAGGCACCTGCTAGGAGCCTGGTCTCATCCCAAGAGATGAGTTCTGTCCTTACCACTGCACTAGAAGATAGAAAAGAAGAGACGCAAAGCAAAGTGCCAGAGCTAGTTGACATGGAGCCCAGAATGGAGACCGCGGAGCCTCCCCGATGGACCGTGACACTCTACTGCCCAAGAAATGAGCCTTACTCCCATGATAACTTCTCTTCCAATATAGAAGTACTTTCCTTCACATGGGACTTTTATTTTTAAAATTTTATTTTTGAGGGCCGGGGATTTAGCTCAGTGGTTTCTGGCATCTGCCTGGCAAGCAAAAGTTCCCAAATTCATTCCCCAGTAGCCACATACCACAACACTGGGCGTGGTGGCTCACGCCTGTAATCCCAGCACTCAGGAGGCAGAGGCAGGAGGATTGCTGTGAGTTCGAGGTTTGCCTGGGCTACATAGTGAGTTCAGGACCAACCTGAACTACAAAATGAGACCCTGTCTCAAAAAAAAAAAAAAAAAAAAAGGGCCGGAGGGTTAGCTCAGTGGTTCCGGCGCCTGCCTTGCAAGCGCAAGGTCCCGAGTTCGGTCCCTGGTAACCACATACAATGCTGGGCGTGGAGACACGCCCACCAACAAGCAACATCGCATACCACAATGCCGGACGTGGTGGCTCACGCCTGTAATCCCAGCACTCGGGTGGCAGAGACAGGAGGATTGCTGAGTTCGCGGCGGCTTGCCTGGGCACCATAATGAGCTCAGGGCCAGGCTGAACTACAAAGCGAGACCCTGTCTCAAAAAGCAAAAAAAAAAAAAAAAATTCAGTTGAAATCCTCCCCCTTCATGCTCTAACAACAATTCTCCTAAAACTGGGTCTTCCACACCCAGAACAGTGCTGACTCAATTCAACTGAGTGTCCCCACCCACGGTGATGACAAACCAGGGCCATAAGTGTCGGGTTCACACTGTGCCCAGATACTGTACTGTATACACTGTATCTAATTTACTTCCCCAATGGCCTAGTGAAACTGTACTGTCAGTTTTGGACCACTGTAATGCAACACCTGAGGCAGTAACACACAAGTATAAAAAGTTTATCTTGGTTTATGGTCCTGGAGATCCAGCAAACCTCTCACCATGTAAGACAGAAAGCAAGAGAAACAGCAAGGGGCTGGAGCACCGCGCCCCCTTCAAAGGCACGTCCCACAGACCAAGGACCTCCCACCACCCCAGCAGCACCCACCCCAGGCCCCAGACTTTAGCGCATAGACCTTAGGGGACATTTGACACCCAAATTACAGCAGAAGCGTTCTAGTTCCCTTTGGGGAGGTTATTCTTATTTTACAGATGAGAAAACTGACACCCAAGCGGCAGAATTGTTGCCTAACCTGTGAGTCAGGATTTGAATCCAAGAAGTGCGACTCTGTAGCCCACCCACCAAACACCAGGCGAGATTTTAGCTGTAGGATTATTAATACAACCATAGACCATTTCCTTCCCTCTGGGCACTCAAAGGCACTGGGGGATCATTCAGTCAAGTCCTCCAGGCAACACTAGAATGAATCTTGCTGTTTTCATTTTGACTGCGGAGTGCCCAGAGTTGCCTGTAGATCCCAACTATGATCTCTAGGTGGCGCAGTGGAAGACTTTATGCTTTTCCCTATTATTCAGAGTAACAGAGAGGCACGGTAGAGCCTGGGCAGCTTGGCCAAGGGTAGGGATAGATGGGGCCAGGGAGAGGAACAAAGAGCACAAAGAGGAGCTATGATATGGACCCCACAGCGCTACCCTGTCCTCCAGGCCCTCGGATTGCAGGTAGTAAAAACAACTTCCTTTCACTGGAGCTTTGCTAACTGTACGCTTGGCACACTGCTGAGCACTTTGTACCATGAGCGAGTTTTTCACTCGCAGACTCCTTGGAGGTGAGAACCGCTTATTACTACAAGTGATAAAATCAAGGCTCCATCTGTCACCAATTTGGAAGAGGTGGAGCTGGGGGCTGGAGCCCAGGATGGAGCCCTGAGCAGCTCTCAGGCGGGAAGCTCTTCCTCCTCCTGTCTTCATGCTGCCTTCCGTGCCGTCCCTAGAGGCTTCGAATCCCCAGGGGCAGACTTGGTATGACAAGGACAGGAGACCTGTCCTCACAGGACATGAGGGAGCAAGGTGTGAGGGAACCAGCAGCAGGAAGCGGCCTGGCAGAGGGGACCCCGAGGCCTCCCAAAGTCCTGGCTTCCTCATTCAGGCTACTGCATGCGCTCTGCCATCAAAACCCACTTCTATTCTAGGTGTTGCCGGCTGTGCATCTTTTTCTGCCTAGGCAAACAGCTCCTGCTCATTGTGCCCCTGTCTCATTTGGGAAATAGAGTCAAATACAAAAGTGAAAAATGCAATTCAGGTATAAGCATGATTACCTTTTAGCGCCCTGTCTTTCTTGTGTGCACAGATGGGAGTATCGTTTCCTCCCACTTGACGGTACAGAGTTAGAGACGTGTCTCAGTCACTGTGCCACTGATGCTACATAACAACCCCCGGAACTTATCACATCACTCTGACTCCTACACTCATGCCTGTGGGTGAATTGCTCTGACTGCTACATTCATGTCTGTGGGTGAATTGCTCTGACTCCTACACTCATGTCTGTGGGTGAGCTGGGGTTGCCTGGTGGATCCAAGCTGCACTGTGCTTCATGGGTCTCTTACCCTCGAGCAACCAGCAGCAACAGGGGACCATGGGGAGCATGTCCTCTCGTGATGGCAGAGCCCTGAGGGTAAATGCTGCCACCCACACATTTTAAGCCCCTGTGGGCATTGAGTGGGTCAGCGTGCCATTGGTCGAGCCCTAAGTAAGGGATCAGAAGGACACTGATTCTCCAGCAGGGAGAATTACAAATTCAGGCAGCAAAACGTACGTATACAGGAAAGGTGAGGAACATGGAGCCACTGTATCCTTTACCACAACTATTAAATTCTTTAAAAGCAGTTGTTAACTATTTTTCTTAGGTATATATTAGAATCAACAATTTTCCCATCCATCATCGTTTATATGGAAATTCATGTTTTTCCCTATTACAAAGCACAGTCGCTATTACCATACCTAAACCTTGTTTTTCCGTTGCTTTTTCATTTTTTTTATTGTGATATAGGTTTTTTTTTGTTTTTGAAACAGGATCTTGCTGTGCAGTTCAGGCTGGCCTTGAACTCATTGTGTAGCCCAGGCTGGCCTCGAGTTTGCAACAGTCCTCTTGCCTCAGGCTCCCTGACTGCTGGGATTATGGGCATGAGCCACCACACCTGGCTATCCCTGAAATTTTGACTGCATTTTAGGTTAGTTTAGAATATACTCATTAACTAAGCTCTTGGTATATATTGCTCCTTGATAGTTTTGAAAGTGCTCATTTCACTGAGTATCAACTTTGTGCTTTGTGATTATTTTTCTTTCTTTCTTTCTTTCTTTCTTTTTTTGAGACAGGGTCTCGCTTTGTAGTTCAGGCTGACCCTGAGCTCACTATGTAGCCCAGGCAAGCCTTGAACTCAGTAATCCTCCAGTCTCTGCCTCCCGAGTGCTGGGATTACAGGCGTGAGCCACCACGCCCGGCTATTTTTCTTTCTTGTTTGCTTGCTTGCTTGCTTTTTTTTGAGACTTGGTCTCGCTTTGTAGTTCAGGCTGGCCCTGAGCTCACTATGTAGCCCAGGCAAGCCTCAAACTCAGCAATCCTCCTGCCTCTGCCTCCTGAGTGCACTGTGGTGTGTGGTACTCATTGCTGGTGGGGCGTGAGTCACCACACCTGGTATTGTTGCATGTGGTTACTGGGATTGAACCAGGGACTTTCCTGTTGCTTGACAGGTGCCAGAACCACTGAGCTAAATTTCTGGCCCTTTTGTTTGTTTCTTGAAAGACAAGGGAATTATGGATAAGAAAGAGCAGGGGAGGGGCCTGACAGAGAAGGGGCAGGCCAAGAAGGGAGAAAGAAGGAATTGCAGAGAATATTCAGAAGGAGGAGTTTGCCAGGGGAGACCTTGGGCTAGGGTAGTTGAGAAGACCTGAAGAATTCCCTACTTAGGCACTTGTTCCACCTGTGCAGAGCCAGATGCTCTACCTGGACTGTGTGATGTGTGGGGCCGGTGTCCCTGGGGTGGCAGCTCGCTGTCCTTTCATTTCTCGGCTGAGGCTCTGCCCTGTGACGCGCCCGACATGTTCATCATTGCTCAGGCCAGATGTTCTGCCAGAGCGAGGTGGAGAAGTCTGGGTCCAGCCATTCTTTGGAGAGTGCGGCCCTCAGGGGGCAGGGGCGTTTGGCCTCTCTGTGCCCTGTGCCGCCATTCAAATGTCTGGTGAACTCTCTCCTCCTTTCAGTTCTGTGGCTACCACCCTTCTTCCCCTAGAGACCTCGACCCCAGGTGTGGGGTGGCTTTTCCTTCTCAATCCTTAGGCCTCCTGTCCAGAGCGGCCACCTGGAGAGTCTGTGTGGTCAGCAGCATCTGTCCAGGACCTCAGCTCTCCGGCCGCAGACCTGAGCATGAGTGTCCATTGTGTATGCATTTGCTTTTTATTTGCAAAGCACAGCGAGGCTCGACCAGTGCTGGTCAGGCTGTCTGAGCTGGCATTAGCCAGGGGCCAGTGCCAGCCTTGTGATGCAAGGGCTCCTGGACTCCCCAGCCCAAGGAGAAGCCTACCTGAACTCCCGGGGTGCTGGGGAGAGGGAGTTTGGGAAGTGCTTCCTGGGGGGGGGCTCTGTGTCCTGTGAAAGCAGATGCTAGGGGCTGGGGCTGGGGCTGGGGCTGGGGCTCAGCTCCCGGCACCCCCCCTCCTGGCTGTGCTTGGGTCAGACCCACACAGCGACTGCCGGGAGCCTGCAAGGAGGCCTAACTTCCTCTTGGAGCCTCTGCTTCCTTTTCAGCACAGGATAATAAAACACTCGATCTGATTGTTTTGAGAACTACAAGAACCAACACATGAAAAATCGTGGTACCTGCCTGTAATCCCAGCACTCGGGAGGCAGAGGCAGGAGGATTGCTGAGTTCAAAGCTTGTCTGGGCTATATAGTGAGCTCAGAGCCAGACCGAACTACAAAGCGAGACCCTGTCTCAAAAAGAAAAAAAAAAATCGTGGTACCAGAAGACATAGTTTTTTGCAGGTGTTCAGTACAAGAGTTTGTTCCCTCCCTTCCAACTTCCTTTCCTTCCTTCCTTCTTTCCTTCTTCCTTTCCTCCTGCTCTTCCCTCTACCATACCTGCCTTCCCTGCTTCTTCCTATCTTTCTTCCCTTCTCCACCTGTCCATCTGTCCACCTTCCCAGCCTTCCATTCCCTTCCTTTTGCACCTTCCTCCTCCCTTTCTGCTTCCTGGCCACCACGGGTTGAGGAACTTTCCTCCATCAGGCCCTTCTACATGCTGTTTCTTGCTTGAAGCCAACCAACCACATGCTGTAACCATAAAAATGTAAGCAAAAGAAGCTTCCCCTGACTCAAGGTGTTTTGTCCCCTGAGTGATGGAAAAGGTGACTAATACACCTTCGTTCCCTTCTCCCTTCCTCCTATCTTTCCTTCTTTGGCTCTTCCTCCCTTCCTTCATCCATCCATTCATGCTCCCATCTTCCTCCTTCCCTCTCTCCCTCCTCTCTTGGTCCTTGCTGGCCAGAGGGCCCTTGGCGCATGCTCCGGGTCAGTGTCCTTCTCTGTGAATTAAACACAGTGATGAGATCCACCTTACGGAGTTGCCCTGAGGACTCGGCGAGAGAGCGAATTCATGTGAGGGGCTCACTTCAGGCCAGGGGCACAGTGAGCCCCCAGAGATGGCAGCTACGATAGGATCCCTTCCCTTCTCCCCAGTGTGTCCGCTACCCTTTTATTTCCTTTGCATCTGGGTCAGGTCCAGACCTGAGGGAGGCGATCTGTCCTGGGGCTCAGGAGGAAAGATCTACAATGCCTTCTAGCCCTGTGCCTCTTGCCTGACCTAGAGTCTCACCAGTGTCAGAGAAACCAGGGGAGGGAAAGAGTCCCCTTTCACAGAACAGAAAACCGAGTCCCACAGAGGTCACAGATTGTGCTGGTGGCAAAGCTTCGGCTGAGCCCTGCTCCTGCTTTCCCAGCTCCTGGCTCCTTCTCAGAGACTCCCATGGTGTGTCGGGATGTTTTCGGAGTTGAGCAGCACCGGGGTGTGTTGGGACTGACAGGCGTCCTGTGTCCTCCCCTAGGCGCTCCGGGGGTCCCACAACAAGGCGACAATGTGTAATACTTCACGTGGTCCCCAACCTCTTCCTGAGTCAAGGGCGCCCCCTACCGGGCTCCCTGAGGGCGAGAAGCAGCAGCTGGAGGGGGCTGAAAGGGCTTGAACGATGTTCGGTGTCAGGAGCTGCTCTGGAAGATGAGTGCTTCGGGCCTGCTGCGGGCGGAGGACGGTCAGTGTCTGTCCAGGGAGCGCTGAAGGCTCCCCTCCGGGGACTGGGGTACAGTCTTGTCAAACCCCAGCCGTCTCTCCAAGACCTTTGTTTGAACAGGAGTGTAGCACAGTGTCTCCTTTGTCCTTCCTCTCCCGTCTAGGAAGTGGCTGTGTTTTCTGTGTCCACAGCCACACCCCTCAGCCCTCGGCCATGTGGTCTCCCGGAGGCTCCCACAAAAAGCATGTCTGTGTTTCAGACAGCACAGCTGTGAAGGAAAATGGGAGCTGTCTCGAGGGCCCGCGTCTTCCACATGTGGTCTTGTGCTGTGGCTTAGCGGCCCTGTCAGGAAACAGAGGGCTGTGGTCAGGGCCCAGAGGCCGGTCCGGCTGTCTGCGGGTCTCTGAGGAGCTCCCTGCGCACACCACCTTGCAGTGGCCGGGGACACCCCTGTCCCATGCAGGCGCCCCCCAAAACCTCAGATGGGCTCCATTCTCAGAGTCACCCGCTCCAAAGCCCTCTTCTGAGGCTAAATAATCCCCCTTCTCCACCCAACCAGTGAGCCAGTCCAACGTTCAACAAGTAAGTATTTCCAAGTCCCATGTGGAAGGATTCCCGACAGGCAGCGGCTACTCTGGGCCTGCAGAGGCCGCCAGCTAAGACATGGATCTTTCTGGCCAGGTCCTTTCTTAGTCACCTAATGTGAAAACTGAACGGCAGTATTGGGCGGCGCTCCCAGCTCTGAGACGGGGCCTCAAGGCTTCGCTGCGAAAGATACAAGCCGACCTGGACAAGGAGATGGACAGCCGGGCGGTGAGGGTCTCCCACCCCCTGCGATGGAGAAACAGCCGGAAGCCTCTCGGTTCCCGCCACCAGCAACGGCCGCCTGTGACCACCAGGGGGCGCCGCAGCCCCACGGCAGAGAGCGAGGAGGCGGAGTCCCAGACTGCTGAGCTAGGGAGGCTGGCACGGTGAGGGCACCTCCCCCGGAAACCAGCTACCAGCCCATTGTTAAGTTGCTTTTTGCGTGCCTGGGCCACGGTCAGGAAAGTGAGGCCGCTTTGGGGTTTGCGGAGTGGCTGAGGAAAAGGGTAGTAGAAAGGAAGGCTCTTGTCAGAACAGGATGCGTTCAGGGGAGGAGGACGCGCGGGACAGAGCTGCCCCGCGTGTGTCTGCACTGCGCATGTGTGTGCGGTGAAGCTCTACATAAATCTCTGCGCGCCGGCTGTCGGTGCAGCACACGTGATCCTGTTGCTTGTGTGAGCTCGAGCGTGCTGTTTGTGTGCACGGGATAGTGTTAGAATGCCCAGCAAGGGTGCCATGCACATCCTGTGGGTTTCTGGCGTGGGTATCTGTGTCAGTGCACGTGTGTGTTTAGGCACACCTGCGTGAAACCCACGCATGCACGAGTGCACTTGTGTGCATGGCTCTGTCTCTCCATAGACTCAAAGTGGCTTTGACCCAGGTGGACCAGCCTATGCTAGACTCCTCGCTGGTGCCTCTGACCCCCGACACTGCAGTGGCCCCAGTTCGCGGAGTGCTGCGACCTTGGTTCAAGGGTTGAGGACCCTGATGCTCTCGCCCAGAGGTGCAGCCAGGGATCCGCACCCAGACCTGAAGGCTGGGGGCGGGGTTCCCTTGCGCTGGGCCCGCCCCTCAGTTTACCCTCTCTGTGGTGGTCACGGTGGGTTCTCCAGCTTGCCTCTTCGGAACCTTTCTAAATAATGATAGTGGCCACCATTTAACTCATTTGTTCACTTTAGAGATATTTATAATGAATCCCTACTTTAGGCAAGGCATTGTGTGGAATGCTAGAAGAGTGAGGAAAAGAACCAACGAGGCCTTGGCTTTACCGGCTTACAGCCATGTGGAAGTGACAGACAAAAATCAAATAGCGGCAAAGATAAACCGAGAGTTACAAACTCTATTAGGTTTTGTAGGAAACACAGGAAACAATGGGCACACACAATAAAGTCCCTGGTGTAGTTTGGGGAACGATATAAAATTAAGAGGCAGAAAACTGCATGTGCAAAAGTCCTGAGGTTGCAAGACACACTGCATGGCCAAAGGGCTGAAAGAAGAAGGTCGAGGATGATGTGTGGCCATTATTCCCGGAGGCAAGAAGCAGCCTGAGCCCTGAGAAGCCTCCTTCCTGGCATGGAGACAGTCAGGTATCCAGCCCTTAGCGAGGGCCAGTCCAATTCCTTCTGTAGACTGGAGAACTGAGGTCCAGAGAGGGGATGGGGTTTGTCCAGAGCCACGTAACAAATCGGGGCAGATCCTGGAATTGAACTCAGGATGCCTATAATTATCCTTTAACTATATAATCATTATAATTATCATACATAATAGTAAAATATCCATAACTGTCTTGACTCAGTCTGCCCCTCACAGCAGGCTCCTGTCCCCATCTGTCACCATTTATTCTTCCATCTTTGAGGCTTCCATTCTGGTGCCCAGCAGGGAGTGGCCCTGTGGCAGGCAGTGCCCACCGCATGCCGTCCAGCTGCCCCTGGGTGCCGGATTCCTCTCACGATCCCAGCTCTCTCGGGCAGGTCCCTATGCCTCCTCTCCACCCGTAACCCCACATTCGTGAGGACCACCCTTTCAGGCCTGGCCTCCATAAGCAGCTGTTGGTCTTGCTGCCTCCAGAAGAGGCCAGCGGCTCTGTTTTATTCTCTGTGTCTACAGCAGCAAGTCCGTGCAGCCAGCCAACCTCCCCCTCTATGAAGCTGGAGGGAAGGCCAGGGAGTGTCCCTGGGAGAAACGGGCCAGAGCCCAGGTTCCTGGGAGTTCCTGACGCTGAAGCCTCAGTGGGGTGGTCAGAAGCCGCCCGGGGTGTGCCTGCCCCTGTCCTGTGTCTCCAGAGAATGTGGCAAAGTTCTCAGTCTGCCGCACCTGCCTCAGGAACCCATCCTGCAGTGTGGGGTTCTGCCTGAGCTGGCTGTGGGCTTGAGGAGGGGACAGACTAGTCCAGTGAAATGGGGGCCTCCCCCCAGCTCAGGTGGCTCCTCCTGGGCTGGCAGGCGGTGGATTCCTTCAGGAATTCCGCGGACGAGCATCTGGCTCTGAGCCTCCAACTTCGGGGGACGTCAGAGTTGCCTGCAGGGTGACAAGCACGCAGAGGGACCTGCCATGAGAACCCCCTCCTCTAACAAGTTCTGCAGCTGCTGCTGCTTGGGTCCAGCGCTGCCCTTTGAGAGCCACTAGCCCAGGGCAGAGCTAAGACAAGGCTTCAGGAGTCTGCCCTGCAGGTAGAAATGTTCCTCACAAAGGAAGAGGAAAGAGAAGGGCCAGAGAGGGCCAGGACAGTGAAGCTCGGCCTGACCCTCAGAGGGCTCTGGAGAGCAGGTTACAGCAGAGTCCTTCCATGCTCAGGAGAGGACATGGCCTTGGGCAGCTCCACACTGGTCAGTCTTGTCAGTGGGCTGCTTGGAGGAGGGGAAGAGAGTGTGACCACCCGGCATCCTCCATCCCTGGAGAACATCGTGGGAGCCTCGCAGCCCAGGCTTACATGGCACGAGGATGGGCCCTGCCAGTGAGCGGTTCGGATGAGACACTGGCATCTTCCACAGCCCCCTGCCGCCCCTTGGGCCCTTCCTTCCACAGGTGAGCACTGCCTGGACACCGATGCCACCTCTTAGATCTCTCCTGTGCCAACCAGCAGCCCTGGATGCCACCCCCTTGCTTAGCAGCTCTGTGCCCTGGAACCCAGCGCTGTCTGAGCAGAAGGGCTGGATCCAGCCTCTGAAATACCTCCTGTTCCTGGAAAGGGTTGGGGCCAAGCTCCCCTCCACACAGCACTCATGAAGCCCTCACTCTTGCTCCAGAAGCTGTTGCTATCTTCCTACTTGACATATGCAAATGAAAAAACATATCAAAAGAACCTATAGCAAGGTCTTACAGTACTTGCATTATTATAAATTATTAACAAGAGCCAGGCAGCTTGAGTGGTGACTAAAGATATGTCCCTCCAGCAGTTCCCAGCACGTGCACTGGTCCAATGGCACCCCTCCCCGTCCCTCCCCCCTCCTTCCCCCTCCCTCTCTCCCACCCAGAGCTGGGATGACAGGATCTGGGCAATGGGAAGGAAAGTCCTTCAACCTCAGCAGGAGGTGGCAGGTGCCCTGGAGGGTTCTGGGAACTCACATCCAGCTGAGCTAACTCCACACTCACAGTGGCCCCAGCGATCAGTGAAAGGTCCCAGCTGAGTCCTGTGTCAGTTTCTCCATCCATTTTGGGCACTATCTGAAGCTCATCTTTTTTCTGCACTGTGGCATCGGGTGATTGATGATCCTGCAGCAGCCCCACTGCTGGGTTAGCACAGCTCACAGCCGGTGCCCGGCTTTTCCAGCCTCTTTGCAGTCTGGGCTGTGATGTGTTTGCTTTCAGAAGCCCTGAGGAGCTGAGTTGCATCCTCCTCCGAGTCCTGTAGTGAAGCCCTAATCCCCGAGGTGACTATGTTCAGACATAGGGCCTGTAACAAGGCAGTCAAGGTAAAAGAGGTCAGAAAGGGCAGGACTCCAATCTGATAGGACTAGTGTCCCTTTAAGAACAGGTCGAGGGGGCCGGGATTTTTGCTCAAGAGGTACCGCACCTACCTTAGAAATACGAGGGCCTGAGTTTGATCCCCGGTAGAACAGGAAGAGACTTGATGGCTCTTCTAGCCCCACCCAGAGTGGAGGAAAGGCAGCAGGCGGATGCAGCCATGAGGGCGCCCTCTCAAGCCAGCAAGATCACCGGACACCAGGTTTTCTGGCAGTTTAATGCTGGACCTCTAGATTTCAAAACTGAAAAAAATAAATTTCTCTTGTTTGAGGGACCCGATGTGCACTGTGTGTTACAAGAGTCTCACAAATGACACCAGCCTCTTGCTGCCTCAGCTTCTGAAAGGAGGAACATGGCATTGCAAGGATGTCCTCAGATGGGAGCATCTCCTAGGACTAAGACGAGGATTCCCACCGGGCCTGGGGCTCTGGGCGGCAGCCCCAGGCTCCATCACCTCTGCGCGGCTGCAGGCAGCTCTCTGCTCCACGGTCCACTCTGCTGCTTCTAAGTACAAAGACACGAGCAATCTACAGTCACCAACAGTTGGGTGAAGTGACCGCTTTGTACCAACGCCCGGCAGGAGGGTCCTGGGTAACAGCAGAGGCAGGGAAGGGCCCAGGCCTCCGGTAGCTCACAGACCACAGGGGAGAGATGCTCCACCTGGAGACAGACTTCGCACCCTGAGGAAAGAAAGGCAAAGGAGAGGCGGGAAGGGAGGCCTGCGCAGGCGCAGGAGGGCAAGTTTGTTAAGGAGGTGATTCCAGGGAGCCCAGGTGAGGAGTGGGGAAGTGAGAGGGGCAGAGAGGGGTCCAGGCAGAGCAAGCAGTGCTGTGGGGCTATGTGGGAGACAGAGTATGGATGCATCGATTCGTGCCCTCTGGGGAGCGAAGGAGGCAGAGGTCTGAGATCACTCCTCAGCGCCCACCGGGAGCCGGCAGAGAGCCTCCCCCACGGCGCTAACGTGCGCGGTCAGGCTGAACACCTTCCTGGCCAGGGAAGCCCTTGCAGGGCACCCCAGGTGCCGGCCGTAGACAGGGAGCCTAGGAGGAGTGGGTGGGCCAGACGCGACCTCCCCAGGAGACGGTATCTGCACTGACACCCACGCGGTGTGAAGGGGCCAGCCCTGAGGAAGCTGGAAAAGAAATCTGCAGATAAAAGGACTTCAGCCAGAGCTGCCGCGTGCATCACGCAGGTCAGAAAGGTCGTTTGAGCCGCCCGGACTCAGCGCTGGCTTTTCCGCCAGCTTTCCGGACCCATCAAATCCTCCCACTCCACCCTTTATGCCCACCTTCGCTGGAGCCCGTGATTGGCTGGCTCGGAGAGGAGGCGGGACCTTTGGTGGGCCCAATCCCGGGAGGTCTGGGCCATTCATTGGCCTTAGTAAGAGGTGGGAGGGCGGAGAGGAGGTGCCACCCCGACGAAGGAGACAGCAGGGAGGGCTGGCAGATTCGCCCCGGCTTCTGCCCTTCTTCCCAAGTGCTGGAGGGGACAGCCTTGAGTCCTCCCCGGTCAGGCTCACACAACGTGCAATCAACAAACACTTCTACTGAGGGACAGACAGTGGCAAAAGGAATGGAACACCGGCTCACTGCAGACCTTCGTTTTGGAATCTGGTGCCCAGTGGAGGAAAAGGGGTGTTAAATAAGTGGCCAGACGGCCATATACAGTAATTTCAATTGTGGCGAAAGGATAGAGGGGAAGAACAGGAAGCCGCAAACGCCTAGGGCGCGGAACGCGAGCAGGACTGGAGTAGACGGAACCCTTGACCTGGAATTCTGCGCCTGCCCTGGGTTTGCCCTCAGGTCCCCCAAACACAACCCACGAAGTTTTTCCTGGGATGCTTGAGTATGGCTTGGGGCTCTCACTGTCCCCGGTACTCCGCTGCGTCTCGCGCACTTTCCAAGGCCAAGGTAGGGGGCTCTCCTCTTAGACATTCTTTTAAACTGAAAATCAGAGGAGACCCCATCCCCCAGTCCTTCCCCAACACCTAAGCTCTGGAGTCCGGGCGCTGCGGTGAGGGTGGGATTCCTCTGGCGGCCGCTGGGGGCAGCGCAGCCCCGGCGCTGGTTCCGGTGACCGCGGTAGGGTGCTACCTGGTGCCGGCTGTGGGCACGTGACTCTCAAAGTTCCACCATTCTTCCCGGCCCCTCACACCTGCTGACCACAGAATATATACAGTTGGAGCTCTGGGGACCCCAAGGGGCCTCACCCACAGATTCGGGTGGATAGAAGTTCCTCCCTTCCTTTTCAGGCCTGGATGGAGTGAATGTTGATGTAGCATGTTGCAAATCCCTGGACCAAGGCTGGGGGGTGGGAAGGAAAATGATTCCTGGCAAACCTACCCTGCTGACCCGGCCCCCAGCCGGGGGTGCCTGCTATTGAGCATTCCCCACCCCCACGGCAGCCACTTTGCATCCTGGAGGAGTGGAATGGGAACCACTCACCATTGTTCCTGAACGCTAGTTGGCAGAAGGCCCAGGGTGGGTGTGGGGGGCTCCCCAATAGGGACTCTGCAGCTGCCTGTCTTTAAGGTAAAATTACCGTAATTACCGCAATTACCAAATCCATCAAGAGCTTTGGACTGAGGAGGCCGAGAACAATCGGCCCTGATGGATCAGAGGGAGCGTGAGTCACAGGCGGGGACAAAGTACTGTGTAGAGGCAGGGGGGAGGGGAGGGGTTGGCAGCTGAAGGAACCAGGCTCTGGATGGGTGGGGATGGCTTGGAAATGCACGGAACCCTGATTAGCTAAGACCCTACTTCCTCCCCTGGTGAGAATTTCCTTCTTTATTGAAAAGCAACACAAATCCTCAAAACTGTGACTTTTTCTACTCTCACAGAACTCCACACTCTATGGGCACTTGTCTTGGGGCTTTTTTTTTTTTTTTTTTTATGTCTGATGAGAACTCACAAGCAAAATAGTTAAGAAGGCCAGTGTCTCCTAAGTCCTTTGCAAACTCTGTCCAGCCCCGGGGGGCAAGCTTAGTTTGGTCTTATGGATGTGAGCTCTAGCTTTTTCTATGGTTCTAGATGTCCACACACCAGGGTCCATCCAGTTTCCCCTGCACCCTTCCCTCACTCAGTTTGGCACAAAAGCAACACTGAAATCAGCTAAAGCTGGACCCATCTGGACCTAAACCCATCCAATAACAAATTTCTTAATTTCCTTTTGGGAAAAGCCTCCAGTCTGGTCGCTAATGATTCTCACAGTGTGGAGCCAGCTTTTCAAGAATGTATACAGGGGCTGCGGATGTAGCTCAGTGATGATGCCATCTGCCTGGCAAGCACAAGGTCCTGAGTTTGATCCCTGGTATAGCAGGAAAAAAAAAAGAATGGACATGAGCCTAAGAAACCAGGTCATCCTGTCAACTGTAAGCCCAGAAACCTAGGCACAGAACATAATTCCCCTCAAAAGAAACATAGGACCTGAGAAGAGGCCTGGCACCCAGTCAGCAAGCAGCATCTCCCTGACTCCCTACTGGTGAAGCCCAGATCTCCTGCCTCTGGTCCCAGTACAGCATTTCCTTTCTTTTTCTCTTTCTGGAACTGGTGATTGAACTCAGGCTGTTCGTCCTGACCTGCATCTCCAACCCTTTTATTTCTTAATCTTTTTATTTTGAGACAGGATCACTAAGTTGCACAGGCTGGGCTCCAGCCTGAGATCCTCCTCCCTCCACCTCCCAGAGTGCCGGGATTACAGTCCTGTGCCACGTGCCCAGCTATCGCTTGGCCTTTTCACCAAGACTTGGCACTGGAGTACTGACTGCTGTGCATGTCGGGCAGTGAGCCTTTGGTGGGTAATATTTTGCAGGAAGGATGTGTACCAGCCCTTGCTGGTAGATCTGGAGTGTGTCTCCTGGAGAAATCGCACCTGTGGCCCTTTAAACCAGCCCGCCTGCCCTCTCCCATGCCTCCTGTGTCCAACCCCAGCTGGACACTGGCTTCTGGACCTCTGAGTGGGACTCACCCAGCCTGTGATCTTCTGCTGTGGCCACCAACCAGAACCCTTGTCACTGCTGAGAGTAACTTCAATCGGTGATATTGGAAGGTACTTTGCTTCTTCTGGCATCTGTTGGCCATGCCAGCAAGCTGAGGCACTGCTTCGCCAGGAATGTCTTTACTGCTTTGCCATACCTGGGGCAGTTTCCACCACTCTTTTTACTCCCATTAAAGTCTCGCCACGTTTGAGGAACAGTAATGACACTCATTCAGATTCTTCTACCCAGCTGATGTGGATTTCTGGCCTACAGAAATAACCTCTAATAGTCCTTGGAGCATGGTTCATTTTTTTGACATCACACTTTAACCTGGAGGTCCAGACTGTCCATCCCCACCAGGAGTGATGTTTACAGGATCTGAGCTGTCCACGACCCCCCATCCCTGCCACCCCTGGGCTGAAGGAGATGTAGACCACAGTTGGGACACTGGTCTAGGTGTCTGCAGAAGACATTGAGCCAAAGTCTCTGTGAATTCTAAAACTTGACCTTGACCCTGCTTGACCTCTTTGCCTGTATCTGCAAAGTGACCTTGCCGGGCTTGTAGGTTCTGGTCAGAGATATAGGACTGAGGGGCTCAGGTCAAATAGCTTTCTAGTTCATGGGGACAAATACAATAAACCACC
The DNA here is from genome assembly GCA_004025085.1 of Thryonomys swinderianus. Taxonomy (NCBI): domain Eukaryota; kingdom Metazoa; phylum Chordata; class Mammalia; order Rodentia; family Thryonomyidae; genus Thryonomys; species Thryonomys swinderianus. Next base: position 16,184 of record PVIC010039447.1, read on the forward strand.
CTGCTTCCTTCCAGTAGGCCAGGCGCTCAGGCTCCACCCCCTCCTCTGGCTTGTAAGCAAGGGCTCACTCAGTCTGTATACTTCGCTGTTGCATTCCACTAATGCAGAGGCCCACGGGCCCAGGTTAGCTAAGCTGATCTACAGGGCCTTGGTGTGCTGTTAGTCATCTCTAAGTCTCAGTCGTCATGTATAAAAATGCTCCCTGTGATGCGCCCACTTACACAATACCCCTCAGCTGGGACCAGCACAGTGGAACACTGCAGGCTGGGTGGCGCAGATAACAGAAAGTTATTTCTTAGCCAGGTGCAGTGGTGCCTACCTATAATCTCAACACACCAGGAGGCCGAAGCAGGAGGACTGCAAGTTCAAGGGCCAGCCTAGACACAGAAGACCTTATTTTCACGAAGTGGTGGAGGGCTGGAGATTTAGCTCACTGGCAAGCAAAAGGTCCTGAGTTTGATTCCCAGTAACTACATACTACAATACTGGGCATGGTGGCTCATGCCTATAATCCCAGCACTAGAGAGGCAGAGGCAGGAGGATTACCATGAGTTCAAGACTTGCCTGGGCTACATGGTAAGTTCAGGGCCAGCCTGAACTACAAAGCGAGATCCTGCCTTAAAAAAAAAAAAAAAAAACAAAGAAGGGTCAGAGATTTAACTCAGTGGTTCTGGCGCCTGCCTAGCAAACACAAGGTCCCTGATTCATTCCCCAGTAATGACATATGACAATACTGGGCATGGTGACTCACACATACCAGCAATCAGTACCACATACAACAATACTTGCTTGGTGGCTCACACCTGTAATCTCAGCACCCAGGAGGCAGAGGGAGGAATATTGCTGAGTTTAAAGTTGCCTGGGCTACATAGTGAGCTCAGGGTCAGCCTGAACTACAAAGTGAGACCCTATCTCAAAAAGGAGGAGGAGGAGGAGGAGGAGGAGGG
>PVIC010039448.1:0-17144 GCA_004025085.1 Thryonomys swinderianus
CCTGTATTAAAAAAAAAAAAAAAAAAGGAGACTCAGAAGTGTGAGAGTTGGGGCTTGGCTCAGGAGCAGATCGCCTCCTAGCTTGTTCAAGATCCAGGGTTCCACACCCAGCACTGCAATAAAAGAAAAACACGTATCCAAGGGCAGGTCCCCAGAGTGCCTAGTGGCAGAAATTGAGTGAAACACCGTTTCCAGGCAGGGCCAACTCTGCCCTCTGGAGGGCTTCTTTGGAATTGATGGAGTGGTGTTGGGAGAACAGTTCCCTGCAGTTATTCCCTGCTGCGTCCCTCTGGCTGGCTCACTCACCTCTGACTGTCCTGCTAGACCCTGGTGGAGTTAGTTAAACACTCCCTGAAGTTGGCCTGCCCTGGACTTGACCCCACTCTGAGTCATGGGGCAGGAAGAATTTTGCTCCTGCATTGATAAATCCTGCCCCAGCAAGAAGATGCTTTTCCCAATTTTCTTCACCTCACTTTGCCTTAGTTTGTTATCTTTGTTTAAATTAAGGTTATTTCCCCTTCCCATTATCACTACACTTATTATATTCCAACTCTGCTTTGATTCAAATGGCCTTCTCTCTTTGCTTTTATTTCCTGAGGATAACTTGCAAATCTGGGAAACAAAAGCTAACTTTAGTTCTGTTTTAGCAAGGGAAGGCAGGAGCCTTATTTATTCTGAAGCTTATTTGAAACCAAGGATGTTGTGGTGAGTGGAGAGGGTGGAGCTGTGGGGCCTTGAGCTGGACAGAGCAAATGGGCCTCCGGCCGAGGCTGAGGAGGTTTGACTCAGTAGAACCATGATGCTTGTTTCTAAACGTCCAGTGTTTGGTCCACCCACCTGCCTGCAGGGCAAATAAAATCTGGGTGCCACTTCCAGCCACGGTGACTCATGAGAATTAGATCCTCCAGCCAAGCATGAAATATTCCCTCTCACGTGTTTCTTATTTGAGCTTAAAACTTACACTAATTTCTGTTAGATTCACCTTCAGGGCTGCCTGTTACCATGTGCACCAGTAGTCCCAGCTACTGGCAAGGCTGAGGCAGGAGGATCATTTGAGCCCAGGAATTCAAGTTCAGCCTGGGCAAGAGATACTGTCTCCCCACTAGAAAAAAAAATTTTTTTTGAGACAGGGTCTCTCTTTGTAGTTCAGGCTGGCCCTGAGCTCACTATGTAGCCCAGGCAAGCCTCAAACTCAGCAATCCTCCTGCCTCTGCCTCCCGAGTGCTGGGATTACAGGCGTGAGCCACCATACCCAGCATTATGGGGTGGGGTACTGATTGCTGGTGGGCGTGAGTCATCACACCCAATATCATATCATTGTATATAGTTACCAGGATCAAACCAGGGACTTTGTGCTTGCTAGGCAGGCAGTGGAACCACTGAGCTAAATCTCTGGCCCAAGAAAATTTTTTTAAAATATTGAATTCATCCTCAAATTCATATTAAATAGATGCAAATGTTTGTCCATGTTACCTTGTCTTCTACCTACGTATCTTATTTTGTTAGACACTCACTTTCTTTTCCTTTCTATCCCAACAAGTGCCTGTGTTTTGGAAGCTATGCAAGACCCTCAGGTCACTGGCACTGCCCTGCATTCTGCTGCCAGGGGTTTTTCCCGAGTCTCCTCCCAGCAGCTCAAGGACCCAGACAGGACTGTGCCCTCTTCATCTCCAGGGAAGGATCCTGAGGCAGAGAAGCGAAGCAGTGTGTATGTCCCAGGTCACCCTGGGAAGAGTGTCAGGGTGTGAATGGGGCACACAGTCCATCTGCATTCTCAGGTGAGGGAGATTTTCTAGGGACTCAGTCACAGGAAACTGAGGGGGCTTCCCATAAAGATGGGGCCCTGGTGGTGGTGGGAACCACTGTCCTGCTGCAGTGTGTGGAGGTCCCCCCTCCCTCCTTCCCCATTCCATTTCTACCACCACATCCTGAGTCCGAGCCAGACTGGGGTGCAGGGCAGGGGCAGCTGTGTGGCCCAGGAGGACAGAGAAGAAGGAGTCCAAGGACTGCCACGCCTAGGTCCTGCCTCTTTCCTCCTCCCCCAGGAGGTAGGAGTCTCCTGTGGAAAAACACCCGGCAGCTGCAGGGCTGGGTGCTGGGGTGAAGCCAGATTGCATCAGACAGTGCCTAAGGAGCCCAGGAGGAGGAGACACAGCCTTAGAGGTGGGGCACACAGACTGGAAAGGAGGCCAGACGGGACCAAGCTTCAGGAGATGATGAAGGAGACAGTGAGAGGGCCAGACCCAATGGCCACCTTGCCGCCAGCAGCCAGCCTCCCACAGGAGCCCCTGGAGGATGAGGAAGCCAGCCTGGACGAGTATGACCAGTACAGCCTGGCCCATCCCTACATGGGTAAGGTAGCTCTGCCTCCTGAGACCTTCCACATTTGATCAGGGCCCCTTTTGGACTGACTGTCCCAGGCACCTTGTAATGCCCCGACTGTCCTTGCTCTTGCCACACCTGCAACCTTAACCTCTGCTCTCTGCACCAGCGGGTGGAGGCCGGAAAGGTCGCAGCAAGAGAGAAGCTGCTGCCAACACCAACCGCCCCTGCCCCAGTGGGCATGAGAGGAAGCTGGTGACCAAGTTCCAAAACTCGGAGAGGAAAAAGGTCCAGCACTGAGCCCAAGCTCCAGGTGAGATCCACTCAGAACACCTGAAGGTGCAGGAGCGGTTGGGGTAAGAAGGAGATCAAGAACTGTTTTAACTTGGACTAAAATGAGACGTGAGTCTCACAGTGACCAGAGCAAAGAGGAGGCAGAACCTCCCAAGGGTGTGTCTGTGCTGGGTTATGAAAAAACTGAGGCCACAGAGGGCTGAACTCTTCTCCACAGTCACAGAACAAATGAGTAAGAGAGGTAGGATTGGAACCCAGGTCTCTGCCCATTTCACCACATGCTTTCCCTGCCCCCAGATGAGACCAGACCATGGACACCCCACCAGCAATGGAGACATGACTGTCAAGGAATTAGGACCCAGTAACAAGATCCAGACCTGCTTGTCCTCTCCCTAGCCCCTGGACTCACCCCCAAAGTGAGGCTCCAGGGAAGCCAAGAAAGCACCTCCAGGCCAAGCAAAAGGGCCAGTGAGGAACAGGAGGCAGAGCGTGGAAAAGCTGAATCAGGAAGCTTCATCCCAAAAAGAAAGCCCAAAAGAAACTGGAGCCCCATGAGCCTCACCCACCCCATGACAGTGACAATAAACAACGAGCAGAAACTGCAGGGTCAGTGTGTGTTCTGTTCTGGCTCGTGTGGCTCTGTGTGGCACATCTCTCCTGCATCTGTCTGCATCTGCCTGAATCAACCAGGGTGTGTGTTTGTATCTGTTTGTGTGTCATTTTTAAGGCCTTAATCCCCAAATAGAACATGCCACGTCTGCTCAGGACCAGTCACACAAGAGGCCATGCCCAGCCACAAGACAGGCAGGAATGTAGCATTTAGTAGCTTAGCTCTGTGGTAGTCCAGGCTTGATGGAGGCAGGGTTTTACTACTAAAGGAAGCAGAGAGAAAGAATCCTGTGAGAAACTAGCAAGGAACATCAGTCACAGGCTGGCGGGGGGGGGGGGGTCACTGGCATGTGGCTATGGCTGTAATTCAGCACTCTGGGAGGCCAAGGCAGAAGGGTTGCAGGTTCAAACTCAGACTGGGCAATTTAGTGACTTACCCAGAGTCTGTCTCGAAATGAAAAAATTTATAAGGAGGTGGGATATAGTGCAGTGTAAAGATCCTGGGTACAATCTTCAGTACCACAGATAGACAGTAAAAAGTAAGAGAGAAGAAACCATGGCTTACATACAAACCCATCAGAAGTGAGAAGAATCCCCTCCTTCTGTCCTGAGCAGAACTTCCTCCTCTTCTCTCATCTCTTCTATGGAAAACTCATCTGCAGAACTCAGAGCCCTTTGTTCACAGAGGCCCGGATATAGACCAAAGCTGGTAGTATCTGTTGGAGCTTTAGCAGATGGCAGCAGGCTGTGACCAGCTGGAACCCTTGGGAACCCTTACCTGTCCTCCCTGAGCCAGGCTGTGGCAGTCAGAATCCACAGCTGAAAGCCAGGTGCGGAGGTCACACCTGTAATCCCAGCACTCAGGAGGTTGAGGCAAGATTGTGAGTTCGAGGCCAGCTGGAACTACACAGCAAGACCCTGTCTCAAAAGAGAAAGAGAGAATCCCCAGCCAGGCAGGATGTGGAGGTACATCTAGCCCATGGCACCCTTTCCTGGACGACCACACTTGCCAGAATACAGCCAGGGCTGGGAGCGATGTTCCTGCAGGGAGTCGACTTCCACATGGGCTCATCTGAACCACCTGTCTGCAAACGAGCTTCAGGGTCGCTGGACCTTCAATCCATCTGTCCTCCTTTCCAAAGTCTTGCCTGACCTGCCCTCTCCACGTGTGATGCCCAGCCCAGGGTTCCTTCATCCAGGTAGCAGCCCAGGCAGTGCCCCCTTGAGCATGTGTGAGTGACCTGTCCGCTCACTGTGTGTAGGATGCTGACTGATGCACACACTGCAAGAAGGACAAAGGGCACCTGTAGGACCAGATGCAGGCTGGGCGGCATCAGCACTGGAGCAGGGCACTTGGCTGCAGGGCACCAAACAGCCACTCTTGCTGGCCGATCCGGGGTCAGCTGCAGAGACCTCAGCGGCAGCCCCCGAGTCTATATTCCTGTGCTTGACAGATGTTTGTTTATTCATGTGTTTGTGTTTTGTAGTCCAGGAGATGGAACCCAGGGCCTTGTGCAGCGGCACCTCCAGCCCTTTATGAAGCATTTTATAGATTTTATTCCATTTACTCCTTACAATGACCCTACAATGCATATCATTATTGATCCTATATTTCAGACCTGAAAAACTGAAATTCAGAAAGGTTGAGTGATTTGCTGGAAGATGCACAACCAAAACCTATGAAACATGAAAATATGAACTCAGGCCTTCCAGCTTTCAAAACCTAAACGTTTCCCTTTTTATTGCACACCTGTGAAGACCCAAGGCTGTGGTGAAAGTCTGGTCGATGACTCCTCTGAGCCTGGGTTTCCTCGCCTGTCAGTGGTTACAATAGCCTCTCTCTCATCAAAGAGGTAAAATAAAGGCTGGAGTGCCATGTCCGGGCTGTTGTGACCACTCCCTGCATACTGGTCCTTTGGCACTTTTCACAGGGTCACTGCCATCCCTGATGCCACTCAGCCTCTGGCTGTCTGCCCGCCTCACCCTCCCTGACAGCACCTTTGTGGGAGGCCCCCTGCTCAGGACTCACAGGGATTTGGGATCAGGAAGGACCCTGTCCAGAATCTTCCTCCTCTGTCTCCACGCCCTTCTTCCTACCCCCTTTTCCTTTCTCTTGTGGCTTGAAATGCCTGTTTCCCTGACTGTTCAGGTTCCTCCTGAGAACTGGAAAACTTACTGACCTCTATTTCCCCTCAAGGGCTGACAGAAACTTCCCAGTGACGTTTCCAGCACTCAGAGGGTTCCCAGCCCCTTGCAGAAATAACGAGAAACTCATGACAGGGTTGTTTATTCCACAAACACCAAGATGGTGCTGTTCTGTGAATCCCTCTCTCAGAGACCTGTATAGATACAGACTGACATTTCAGAATGACCCAAAGGTAATTTTCTTCTCCCTCCTTTCCTTCCTTCTTTTTTCTTTTCTTTCCATTCTTTTTTCTTTCTTACCTTTCTGTCTTTCTATCTTCTTTCTTTCTTTTCTTTTTTTTTTTTTAAGACACGGTCTCACCATGTACTTCAGGCTGGCCTTGAACTTGCAGCAATCTTCCTGCCTCTGCCTCCCAAGTACTGGGTTTATAGGCCTGTACCACTATGGCTGGCCTAAGTTAATTTTCAGCTAGCACTCCTTAAAGATAATACTAATATTAGTAATAGTCACGGGTACCTCCATTGATGACTGGCCTCTGGGATTTCCTGACTTCATCTTTTACTTGGTACTTTATGACTTCACCATAAGGGTACTCGAGCTGTACTGAAAAAACACCACCTTACTTTCTCGCTCAATGTTTTTAAAAAAGAAACTATAACCACCCCAAAAAGCCACAGTCAAGTGTTATAATTAGAAAATAACTGTAAAAAGAAATGCCTAAATCTGACTTCTTTAAAAAATGCTTTAGTGCTTTGCCTTAGGGGATTACATACCGAGAATCACAAGTGGACACACTTGGAAACACCCTATTTGAAGCTGTGATATAACAGGAAATATGTATTTGTTGACTGTCCACTATAGATGGTCCCTGAGTTCAACTTTTGATTTATCAATTTAACAGGGGTGTGAAATCACATGTAAGTGTTCAGGAGAACATGTACTTTGAACTTTGTATTTTGATTTTAGCCAGACACAGTGAGCACACCTGTAATCCCAGCACTCACACAGCTGAGGCAGGAGAATTACTGGGAGCTTGGGGCCTGCCTGGGCTGCATAGCAAGACCCTGTCTCAAAAATTTAAAAAATTGGGCCGGAGGGTTAGCTCAGTGGTTCGGGTGCCTACCTCGCAAGCGCGAGGTCCTGAGTTTGATCCCTGATATCCACATATAATGCTGGGCGTGGAGACATGCCCACCAGCAATCAACACCGCATACCACAATGCCGGGTGTGGTGGCTCATGCCTGTAATCCCAGCACTTGGGAGGCAGAGATAGGAGGATTGCTGAGTTCCCGGTGGCTTGCCTGGGCACCATAGTGAGCTCAGGGCCAGCCTAAACTACAAAGCGAGACCCTGTCTCCAAAAAGCAAAAAAAAAAAAAAAAAAAAAAAAATTAAAAAATTGAGGCTATAGATTTAGCTCAGTGGTCCAGTGCCTGCCTAGTAAGCACAAGATCCCTGGTTCAATCTCAACACTGGGCATGGTGACTCACACCCACCAGCAATCAGTACCACATACCACAACACCAGGTGTGGTGGCTCACCTGTCATCCCAGCATTTGGGAGGCAGAAGCAGGAGGATTGCTGCGTTCCAGGCTTGCCTGGGCTACATAGTGAGCTCAGGGCCAGCCTGAACTACAAAGCCAGACCCTGTAAAAAAAATTTTTTTTTAAATGTTTGTATCTTTTCTCAAGCTAGCAGTTTGTCATGTGAAAGGCTCGTGACACCAGAGCCCACCATGGGGGCCCACAGTGCTCTGCGAGCTGACCTGTGCTGCTTCCTCCCCAAGACAGTACAGTAAATGCACCTATAACTTATATCACTTTCTGCTCATGATGACTTTACCCAGGATAAATCCACTGTGAGTCAAGGGGCTCCAGGGTGTGGTCTCAAGAGTGAAAAACTGGTGGGCCTGGTGTGCAAGACTATAGTCCCAGCTGGAAGGACCGTGAGGCCAGAGCATGGAAGATGCAAGGCCAGGGTGGGCACTATGTGAGATCCTTGCTCAGAATAAAAGGGCCAGGGCTGCAGCTCAACCCTGCCCGGGCTCAGTCACCAGGAGCTCAATAGCCTCCTCCACACCTCGCATGTTTCACCCCAGACACATGGGTTCTGCACATCAATGACTCCCCATTCCCTGCAGACACGACTCCAATTTGATTTAATTTTGACACTAGCTACACTAAGGTAGTGTAAACCCCACAGCTAGGAGCTCAGTCCTGAAGGACTCCCTACTTCTCATGGAAATCTCAGGCCCAGGCCTTCGGTACTTCTGACTTCCCAGCTATAAATCTGGGAACCCCTCACCCTTCCTTGGGCCTGATAATTTGCTAAAATGATACACAAAACTCAGGGAAATGCTTATGTACATTATTGGCTTGTAACCAAAGGTAAGACTCAGAAACAGGCTGCAGGAAGAGCTGCACCAGGTATGGACTGGTGAGATGGAGGTTTCCAAGCCCTCTGTGAAGCCCACCTGGGCTCTCCAGGTCCTGGCCTGAGGGTTTCTGTGGAGGCAAGGCCACAATGATTACCATCTTGGCCCTAGTGAGGGACCCGAATTCCTCTCCCTCTCCCCTCCTGTGGGTTGCGGGGAGAGGTAGCAGCAAGTTCCAACTCTGACCACGGGGCTGGTTCCTCTGGTGACTGGGCTTCTCCCCCAGGAGGTGCCTCATTGGTACAAATTCCAGTATGGTTGAAAGTGGCTTATTATGAATAACAGAAATGTTCTTTCCCACCTATCAGGAAGTTCTACAGGTTTCAGGAGCTCTATGCCAGGAACTGGGTAGAAAAACTGAATTCTTATTTCTTACATCACAACTGGCTGTTCAGGAAGACACTGTGCCACATGCTTTGCATACATGAGCAACAACTTCATTGTCATTACCAAGAAGTCAAAGGAAATATACCCATGACCTGGGAATGGTGGTGCACACCTGTGATCCCTGTACTCCTGGCAGCCGAGGCAGGAGGATCACAAGCTCAAGCCTAGCTTGAGCAGTTGAGTGACTTGGGAGACCTTGTATCAAAATTAAAAAACTAAAAAGGGCTGGGGGTGTAGCTTAGTGTGAAGGCCTTGTGTTCAATCCCCACTACCACAAAAAACAAATCTCGGGGCCGGAGGGTTAGCTCAGTGGTTCCGGCACCTGCCTCGCAAGTGCAAGGTCCTGAGTTCAATCCCTGGAAACCACATACAATGCTGGGCATGGAGACTCACGCCCACCAACAATCAATACTGCATACCACAGTGCCAGGCATGGTGGCTCATGCCTGTAATCCCAGCACTCAGGAGGCAGAGACAGGAGGATTGCTGAGTTCAAAGCTTGTCTGGGCTACATAGTGAGCTCGGTGCCAGCCTGAACTACAAAGCGAGACCCTGCCTCAAAAAAAAAAAAAGTCTCTGTTCTCAGAGATTCTGATTTAACTGGTCTGGGCTATACCACAGGCATCAGAATTTTAGAAAGTAAACTTAGTGTGCAGTGGAGGTTGAAGACCACAGGCACAGTGAGTTTTGGGAACATGAAGATTGCACTTGCTGAAGATGCTGAAGCTCCATGGCATGTGTTTCTCCCTACCGTGTGATTTTGGCACTTTCTCATTACAGGGTAGAGGCAGGACTGAACATCTTCCTGACCGGGGTCCCTTCCTTTATGATGGCCTTGAATAACCGAGGACAGGAGACATGGCGCTGTTGGAGAAAGAGAGAGAGAGAGAGACAGGGAGGAAGAGAGAGAAGAAGAAAGAAACAAAGGAAGGAAGGAAGGAAGGAAGGAAGGAAGGAAGGAAGGAAGGAAGGAAGGAAGGAAGGAAGGAAGGGAAAGAAAGGAAGGAAGGAAAGAAAAGAAAAGAAAGAGCGAGCCACACTGTGAAAAAGTTCTGTCAACTGGAAATATGGATCTATTATCCACCGGATGATTGTGGGTCCCCCTCATGCCAGGCAGGTATATTCTAAAAGCTCTGGACATGGTGGTCACTAGAGAGACACTTCTTTCCTTGAGTGACATGCAGCTTGCCTCAACCATGGGTTTAAACAATTAGAAGCAAGCAGAAAAATACTGAGGGTCTTGGGGTGGCTTGAGCACTATTGGGTGCATTAGTGAAGGAAAGTCCTGTGAGAAGGTGGCTTTTCAGCAAGCCCTGAAGAAGTTTCAGTCATGCTGAGATTCCTGTTTATTCCTTGGGCACACAAGACCATCTGACATGCCATATAATTCTTTGTTGGCTGATTCATTCACCACTATCTTGATGCCTGAGTGTGGGAAGTGCTTAGTAAATGTTTATTGACCAACTGACTGCATGATGCTGAGAAAAAGATCAACATAACGATATTGATACGGGGGAACAAGGTCTAGCTCCTAATCTGAAATGTGAGTTTGTGTTCTCCAAAACTGAAGAATGAATTTTAGGAATGACAGAGGTTAGAGTAGGAAAATTTTATTGAGAGAAAAGCTTTTGCCTAAGGAGACAGAAGGGGGAACCCAGAAAGGTGGGTAACCCACCCACCTCACTTCTCAGAGGGGTTTTTTGGAGCAAAGCCATGAGGTGAGGTGGCTTTAAGGTGGGACAAAAATTACAGTCAACCAGTGACATTGCAAATACAGTCCCTTAGGTTACATTGGTACAATGAGAATCACAAAATGGACAGAGCCATGATCAACAACATAGAGATGCTTAGGCGATGCTGACTAGATGAAGATCCAATGAGAAGTCAAGTAACAAGCATAGTTTCTTTAGTCAGGAGACTCTTCTAGGTGGGTCAAGGCCTTGACCCTCCACCCCAGAGTATCAATAATTTTAGTGGGTGGAGCCATTTTCTCCTTTAGTAATGTTGATTTTCTGTGAAGGCCCCTTTGACTGTCCTCCATGTGGGTTTTTTGAGGGCCGGCCCTAAACTATCTACCACCACGTGTCTGACTAGCTTTTCTACCTATAATAATATGAGGGGGAGGGGTGAAGAAAATGTTTCTGAAATTGGCACCTGAGCTAAGACCAGAGTGAATGTAACAAGGAATGAAGTGTAGAAAAGCAGAAGTGTAAACTGTTACAAGTTATCCCAAAATGTAACGCTGAAAACCAAGCCTATATATAATCCCAAGACCTGGGAGACTGAGGCAGGAGGACTGCCTTGAGTTTGAGGCCAGAGTGAACTACATAAGGAGACTGTCTCAAAAACAAAACAAAGCCAAACCTTCCCCAAAAAACTACAAAACAATACTGTGGGCTTTGGGGAACCTGCAGGGATCTGGGACAGATTAGCTGGCAGTTCTGTCTCCAGATTTCTCACAAGCCTACCGTGAAGTTTCCTGCCAGGCTGCAGGCACAAGCTGCCCCAGGCTACAGCTTTGCTTAGGACAGGGGTTATGTCTGACATCACTTGGTATTGCTATATCAAAATACCCAAGGCTGGATATGTCTATGAGGAAAAGAGCCGAGTCATGGAATAATTAAAAAATTAAAATTAAAATGACAATAGCTGGGCATGGTGGCTCACGCCTGTCATCCCAGTACTTGGGAGGCAGAGACAGGAGGATTGCTGAGTTCGAGGCTTGCCTGGGCTACATAGTGAGCTGAGAGCCAGCCTGAACTACAAAGCAAGACCCTGTCTCAAAAAAAAAAAAAAATTAAAATGACAATAAGAAGCAAAAGGAAGGAGGTTTCATTTAACTCCTGACTGGAGGCCTAGAAGCCCTAGAGGACAGGTGCCAGCATCTGAAGGGAGTGCCATGGCTGTGTCATAGTGCGGGGACGGCCTCCTGGAGAGAGACCACACAGCTGCAGTGGTATGGACAGGTTTGTCTTTCTTATCCTCCTTTTCATCCTTCTTTTCAGTACTAGAGATTGAGCTCAGGGCCTTTGCGTTGAGCTACAGCACCAGACAATTTTTTTTTTTTTTTTTTTGCTTTTTGAGACAGGGTCTCACTTTGTAGTTCAGCCTGGCCCTGAGCTCACTATGGTGCCCAGGCAAGCCGCCACGAACTCAGCAATCCTCTTGTCTCTGCCTCCCGAGTGCTGGGATTACAGGCGTGAGCCACCACGTCCGGCATTGTGGTATGCGGTGTTGATTGTTGGTGGGCGTGTCTCCACGCCCAGCATTCTATGTGGTTACCGGGGATCGGACTCAGGACCTTACGCTTGCGAGGCAGGCGCCGGAACCACTGAGCTAACCCTCCGGCCCCACCAGACAATTTTTATTTTTAGACAGGGTCTCACTACATCACTAACTTGCTCAAATTGGACTTGAACTTGCAATCCTCTTGCCTCAACCTCCCAGAGTGCTGGAATCACAGGCATGCACTACCACTCCTGGCAAAATCCCACCACTTTTTTTTTTTTTTTTTTTTTTTTTTGAGACAGGGTCTCGCTTTGTAGTTCAGGCTGGCCCTGAGCTCACTATGTAGCCCAGGCAAGCCGCCGCGAACTCAGCAATCCCCCCGTCTCTACCTCCCGAGTGCTGGGATTACAGGCATGAGCCACCACGCCCGGCACTGTGGTATGTGCTATTGATTGCTGGTGGGCGTGAGTCACCACACCCAACATTCTATGTGGTTACCTGGATTGAACTCAGGACCTTGTGCTTGGGAGGCAGGCGCCGGAACCACTGAGCTAAATCTCCAGCCCGACCCCACCACTTTTTAACACTGCCATACTGTGGATCAATCTTCCACCACATGAGTCTTTGGCAGGAAAACCACATCCAGAACCTAGCAAGCTCCTTGCCACGTGGGCTCTTTGTGAGATAGCAAGGCAGCTGACTTCCCCAGAGTAAGAACTCAGAAAGAGAGAAATAACAGATAGTGAGCGGGATGGAGCCGTGGGGTGTCAGTAAACTCTGCTCCGAGGTGCCATCGGTCACTCCTGCCTGCTCTGTTTCTTGGAAGGGAGTGGTGGTGGGGGGACGTGTCTGTAACCCTGAGCACCCAGAAGTGGCAGGAGGCTCGTGAGTCCAGGGCAGACAGGGTGACATGTCGAGACTGCCTCAAAATACAAACAAACAAAAGGAACCAACTTCCTAAGTCCCAGCAGCACATACTGCTGTTTGCCGGGGGATGGGTGTGAGGTGCTGAGTGCAGAGGGGTGTGGCTAAGAACACGAGGAGGAGGGGCAGGTGTACAGCACCGGTTCAGCCCAGGCAGGGTGAGGAAGTGGCCAAGGACACCACAGACTCGGGGCTGTGAGGACAGGAAGGAGGAACAGATGCACAGGACAGTGGGTTTTGAAACAGTCCCTGGCTGATGTAGGACTCAAGGGCCATGGGGTCCCTCTCTGCTTCTCTGGCCACATTGTAAACTTTTTGTAGTGAGACTCACACATTTGGAGTCGATAAACAAATACTTAGAAATAGACAAGCACTGGGCTGTTGGAAGTGAGCCTGTCAAAAATGAATGTGAGGCCGGAGGGTTAGCTCAGTGGTTCTGGCGCCTGCCTCGCAAGTGCAAGGTGCTGAGTTCGATTCCCAATAACCACATATAATGCTGGGCGTGGAGACACACGCCCACCAGCAATCAATAGCACATACCACAGTGCTGGGCGTGGTGGCTCACACCTGTAATCCCAGCACTCGGGAGGCAGAGGCAGGAGGATTGCTGAGTTCGAGGCTTGCCTGGGCTACATAGTGAGCTCAGGGCCAGCCTGAACTACAAAGCGAGACCCTGTCTCAAAAAGAAAAAAAAGAATGTGATCATAATGTACACCTAAAATGTACCAGTACATTCAATAAAGAAAAAAAAAACTAAAAATAAAAAGCCCAGTTGAGTTTTGGGGGTGGAGTGTTTTAAAGACAAAGCCAGTGTCAGTGAAGCAGGAAGGAAGGACCCAAACACCTTGCAGCTGAGTGCTCAGGGAGAGATCTGGCCCACCATCCATCCCAGGTGGCTCCACCTGCCACCTTCCAAAGCCTTCCACAGTCTGGTCATCGAGGGCTCCACCCACTACCTGTGGCTAACTGAAAATCTGGCACTGCACATGTGTGTCTTCACTGCTTTCCCTTACCTGGGACAAAACTCTTAAAGGAGGAAAAAGTACATTTTGTCTCACTGTTCCAGTGGGTTCACACCATGGTCAGCTGGCCCCAAGACAGAAACAGCAGGTGGAAGAGCTTAAGTGGAGGGGAACTACTCAGGTCAGAGCAGCTGGAAAGCTGAGAGAGAAAGGCAGAGCCAGGACAAAGACACGCCCAACCAGCTCATGCAACAACACATTCAGCATGAATGCACTATGGATGAAGCCCCCAGTTAAGCACAGCACACCCTCCTTCCATTCACCTTCCACGCACGTGAGAACTGACATGCAGTTCACATCGAAACCATAATTATGCGCAGTTCCACTTTTCTTTATAAACCACTTTTCCCATACCCTAGTGGGTTAGTCTGCACTACCTTCCTTAAACTGCAGCATAATTCCTAGTAATGCCCGGCAGGACATCTCTTCCTGTTCATGACCTTGGTCCAGAATGATCATGCTAAGCTGACAGGTAGCATGGAAACCACTGGCCCCCAGTGCAGCCAGCAGCTGGGACCAGTACTATAGGATGACCAAGCACTGGCCCGCAGCAGATGCAACAGATTGCTGGGGCTGCCTCTCCTGTCATTGGGAGGGTTTCCAAGTCCTGCTGGTCGCTGCTGGCTCTGGTTGTCAGTAAAGTGGCAGAAGGCCACTCACCCTGAGAACTGATAACCACTGGCATTTAAAGCTCAGGGCAGGTAAGACTAAAAGAGCCCTACATTTTGCCTACTTAAGAATTTTGTCCAAATTGAGCAAAAGAACCCCAGCAATTGATAATAGTTGGGACTATCTTATTTTTGTTTTCGTTGCACTGAAAATCAAATCCAGAACCTCACCTGCTAAGCAAGTACCCCTGCCACTGAGCTATATTTTGGCCCTGAACAGAGAGATCTGAATTGGCCATGTGCAGTGCATTCTGGAGACATGAGGCTAGAACCACTGCTTTAGACTGACACAGGCACTTCCTCCCAACCCGGGTCAGAGGCTCCAGATGTGTGGGCAGGTGCACAAGTCTGTGCCTCCAAACTGTGGCTCCCAGCATGCTACCAGGGATTTCCCAGCCATGCTTGCTTGTAGCTCTCACTGCCAGGTTCTGAGGCCCCATCCAGGCTCACAGGCCTTATTACAGTCTCTGGAAGACAGTGGATCATCATCCTACAGTTGTTGCCCAGCTTTGTGACTCAAACAGCATGTTTATAGGAGGGAAATGGCATTATAGGCGAAAGAGAGGGATGAAGGCAGCAGCCACAGAAGAAGTGGGGGTCTGCAGATCGTGGGGCCGTGGGGAGACTGAGGGTGTTCTCTCACAACTTAGCCATCCTCCAGGCAGGTCCCCTGGTCTCATGACCTAGTGCTGTTGGAACCCTTTTTTGTCAGCTTCTTTCCTAACATGGCTCCTAACTGTCCCTTTGAAGGAGTCTGGACTCGAGGGTGTGACTTCCCAGGACCCCACCACCTGGGGCCTTAGTCCCATGGGCTGCCACTTACTCCTCCCAGGGCCAGTATCTGGCAGCTACCAAGTACAAGAGCTGAGCTTGTGCACAACTTGTGAGGGTAGCCTGGCTCCATACAGACCTTGCTCCTGACAGCACGTCTCCCTCCCTCTGCCTGTCAGAATTCCGATCTTTCTGACGGGTGACCTTGAGTAGAGCAAGGTCATAAAGTTGGCTTTCACTTTACAGAGCTGCCCTGCCCAGCTGCCCAGGGCTTGGCCAGGAAGTCTCCTTGGAGCCTCCCCTCAGAGGGAGGCCCAGGCCCTGGCCCTTGTCAGCAGTCTGTTCTCCCTGAGGGCAGTTTCTGTCTGTATCTCCTCCCACTCTGAATAAGTACAGAGGCAGAAGGATGACTGAAACATCTCTGAAATTCTTTTTGAGTTGGCCAGGTCTACCCTGCCCTCTCCCTCCATTACCAGTGGCTCAAACAAGCAAGGACTGTGATGAGGACACTGAAACCCTAGGCAGTTCCATTAGAGAGAAGGTTTTCCGAATTCTCCCCTTTTGTAGAATAGGTTTGCAGGATTGCTGACTCCCGTTGCAAGAAAATAACTTCTAGAACTAATCAGTGAGCAGCACAGGATGGGTTTTATTAGGGAGAAATTTAAAATGTATACACTCAGACCAGGAATTTAGTTCAGTGGTTCCGGCATCTGCCTCGCAACCCCAAGATCCCAAATTCAATCTCTGGTAACCACAATGCCAGGCTTGGTGACTCAGGCCAGTAATCCCAGCATTCAGAGACAGAAGCAGGAGGATTGCTGTGAGATCAAGCCCAGCCTGGGCTACACAGTGAGCTCAGGGCCAGCCTGTTCTGGGATTATAGGCCTGAGCCACCATGCCCAGCATTTTGATATGTCATACTGGGGATTGAACTCAGGACCTTCCACTTGTAAAGCAGATACCAGAACCACTGAGCTAAATCCCTGATCTGTGGTTTTTTGAGGCAGGGTCTCAGGGTTTGTTTGTTTGTTTGTTTGTTTTGGAGACAGGGTCTTGCCTTGTAGTTCAGGCTGGCCCTGAGCTTACTATGTAGCCCAGGCAAGCCTGGAACTCAGCAGTCCTCCTGCCTCTGCCTCCTGAGTGCTGGGGTTATGGAGGGTAGCCACCACACCTGGCATTATGGTGTGTGGTACCAGGGACTGAACTTGAGGTCTTGAGCTTGCATGCCAGACACTGGAACCACTGAGCTAAATCCCTAACTTCCTAGGTACCTTTTAAATATAGAAAAATTTCCTCCTTGATTCTCCAAAGATCTCATGAAGAAGGATGAAAGACCTATCACCTATACTGCAAATACAGAAACAGAGATAGAGAAAAAAAATGAAATGTGGGGCCGGAGGGTTAGCTCAGTGGTTCCAGCGCCTGCCTCGCAAGCGCAAGGTCCTGAGTTCAATCCCCAGTAACCACATATAATGCTGGGCGTGGAGACACGCCCACCAACAATCAACACCGCATACCACAATGCCCTGGACGTGGTGGCTTACGCCTGTAATCCCAGCACTCGGGAGGCACAGACAGGAGGATTGCTGAGTTTGCAGCGGCTTCCCTGGGCACCATAGTGAGCTCAGGGCCAGCCCGAACTACAAAGCGAGACCCTGTCTCAAAAAAGCAAAAAAAAAAAAAAAAAAAAAAAAAAGATTTATAAAATAAGTTATGCCATTACCACACTGAGAGCAAAGTCTAACCTGCTCCTCTGCCAATATGTAACAGACACAGTAATAATTATCAGTGAAGTCATTACAGGTTAAACCTGGTCTTATCTTTGACAGAAATTAGAGTAGAATGAGAAGCACTCAATAAGAAAAAACACATACCATGCTTTGCCCGGGGCTGCGGATGCAGCTTAATGGGGCTGTGTTGCCTCACGAGTACAAGGCCCTGAGTTTGATCCCTGACACGAAAACAAACAAAATGCTTTGCCAAAAGTATTTGACAAAATCACTATATCACTGTAATTCTGGCAAAATGTTAGAGTGCTTCCCTGTGACACATGAGGTCCTATGTTTGGTGCCCAGCACTGCTGAAAAGAAAAAGAAAACCGATTCGGAATCTTTATTCTAGGATTCTTTAACTTCTACTTGTCGAGTTTTAAAAGGTTTACTAAGATTAAGTTTCTAGTTATGAAACCAATCACCAAGGAGGTGAGAAGCACTGCAGGAAAGTGTCCGCCTTCTGCGGAAAATAATAGAGGGCAGACGGAAGGCTGAACGTCATACAGCGCAGTTTAGCCACTGTACTGATTCTGGGACCATCTGTCTCACACTTCCTGTGGTGAGAGAC
>PVIC010039449.1:0-17125 GCA_004025085.1 Thryonomys swinderianus
GTGGTATTGATTGCTGGTGGGCGTGAGTCTCCACACCCAGCATTGTATGTGGTTACTGGGGATTGAACTCAGGACCTTGCGCTTGTGAGGCAGGTGCCAGAACCGCTGAGCTAACCCTCTGGCCCTTTTTTTTTTTTTGAGACAGGGTCTACTTTGTAGTTCAGGCTGGCTCTGAGCTCACTATGTAGCCCAGGCAAGCCTCAAACTCAGCAATCCTCCTGTCTCTGCCTCCCGAGTGCTGGGATTACAGGCATGAGCCACCACGCCCAGCGGTATTTTTCTTTTTAAAATTACTGATGTATCAGGCCGGAGGGTTAGCTTAGTGGTTCCGGTGCCTGCCTCGAAAGGGCAAGGTCCTGAGTTAGATCCCTGATAACCACATACAATGCTGGGCGTGGAGACTCACACCCACCAACAATCAATACCACATACCATAGTGCCAGGTGCAGTGGCTCACTCCTGTAATCCCAGCACTCAGGTGGCAGGGATAGGAGGATTGCTGAGTTCAAAGCTTGAGTAGGCTACATAGTGAGCTCAGAGCCAGCCTGAACTACAACGCGAGACCCTGTCTCAAAAAAAAAAAATTTACTGATGTATCCAGGTGTTGGGGTGCACAATTTGGAATGCGCTAAAGCTTTTATTTGAGAACCCTTCCTCTCAAATAATGTCAGTTTATATTCACAATAAATTCTGTATGCCTTCAGCTTAAAAAACTCATTGCATCTGAACTACACCTAATTGCTTTTTAGGTGAAATGGTTACAAAACAACCATTGATTAGAAGTATGCGAACAGTAAAAAGGGAAACATTGAAGTTAATATCTGGTTGGGTGAGCCGGTCCAATGATCCACAGATGGTAAGTGAACAATTAATTGTTTTATTTTTTATTTTACAACTGCATTTTCTGCAATAATATTTATTTTGCTCAGCTGTCTCTGCATTAAGTATAGCATATTTTTTAGTTGGACTTTTGCATTATAGAATATGAATAGATATTAAGATATATGCAATATATAAGATATATGCAATGTATCAGAAAAGGTATGGGGAGACGTGGTCTTTATCTAATGATTGCCAAGGAATGAGTAAGTTTTTCCATGGATTGGTAAGAAGGTTTCATTGGTGAAGCTCAAATGGAGTACTTTACTGATTGAAGTGGTTTATTTTTGTTCTGTTTTGGTACTGAGGTATCAAACACAGACAGGCCCTTGTGCTTGCAAGGTAGGTGCAGTGCCACTGAGCTTAGATCCCTAGCACAGACTGAAGATTTTGGAAATTTCTTTTGCCTGTACTGAGGGATCAACCCAAGGCTTTAGTAACTACAACTCCAACCCTTATTGTAGTTGAGGCAGGGACTTATAAGCCTAATGCACAGGCGGGGTTAAATTTTCATTCCAGTTGTCTAAACCTTCCATGGTGCTGGATTATAGGTGTGCACTCATGTCTGTCTGCTCTTTTTTTTTTTTTTTTTAAAGTGAAACAGGTACATTTTATATACACATGATCACACTGAACATTAAGAATTTGTACCAGTGGGCCAGAGGGTTAGCTCAGTGGTTCTGGCACCTGCCTCACAAGCACAAGGTCCTGAGTTCGATCCCCGGTAACCACATACAATGCTGGGAGTGGAGACTCAGGCCCACCAGCAATCAATACCACATACCACAGTGCTGGGCGTGGTGGCTCTCGCCTGTAATCCCAGCACTCGGGAGGCAGAGTCAGGAGGATTGCTGAGTTCAAGGCTTGCCTGGGCTCCATAGTGAGCTCAGAGCCAGCCTGAACTACAAAGTGAGACCCTGTCTCAAAAAAAAAAAAAGAATTTGTACCAGTATATGACACAACTTAATTCTCATTTTTTTCCCATTCCCTACCCACCCTTATATCCCCACACCCCCTATTTACATGAGTTTGTTTCCGCCTTTGTTTTTACCGTCATAATTTTTGTTTCCCCTCGTTACTTATCCCTTTTCCCCATTTCCCTTAGCAGTTTCTATCATGCATTCTAGGACTTTATTTACATTTTAGTTTCTCAT
This sequence comes from Thryonomys swinderianus, assembly GCA_004025085.1. Classification (NCBI taxonomy): domain Eukaryota; kingdom Metazoa; phylum Chordata; class Mammalia; order Rodentia; family Thryonomyidae; genus Thryonomys; species Thryonomys swinderianus. The sequence continues at coordinate 2,034 of PVIC010039449.1, forward strand.
GCCAGAGCAAAGATATGATATTTACACATCTGTTGACCTATTTATTTCATTTATGAGTACGTCCTCAAGGTATGTCATTTTGAATATTAATGACTTGGTTTATCATTCTTTATGGCAGAATAATACTCCATTTTATTTAAAAAACCCACATCTTTATCCAGTTTCCAGTTTTTCTATTATTTCTTGTTTTAAATAGCTTCCAGAAAGAGATGTTGTTTTTAGAAACTAACACCAGACAAGCGAGGCATGGTGGCACATAACCTATATATAATTCCAGCAGATGGGAGGCTGAGATAGGAGGATAGCCACAGATTTGACCACATAGGGAGTTCAAGGCTAGCCTGAACTTGAGAGCAACACTTTGTCTCAGAGAAAAAAAGTAATCTTCAGTCTGAAATCTTCAGTCTGGTAATCTTCAGTCTGAAAATACAGGGATTACTTAGTCTTTTTAGATATTACAGTCTTTCCATTCACTGCATGCATTGTGAAATTTCCAATACATCCTATTCTGTTGTTGTTAGGAATGCTGGTTAACAAGAATGCTGTGTGCTTTCATAATTTTTATATTTTACATTTTTCATTGACAAGGAATTTCTTTTTAGGAAATTTTGGAATTTTATTTTTATATGTGTGTTTTTTTGCGTTTTTTTTTTTTGAGACAGGGTCTCATTTTGTAGTTCAGGCTGGCCCTGAGCTCACTGTGTAGTCCAGGCAAGCCTCAAACTCAGCAATCCTCCTGTGTCTGCCTCCTGAGTGCTGGGATTATAGGCATGAGCCACCATGCCCAGTTTTTGTGGTATTCTTTTTTTTTTTGAGACAGGGTCTCGCTTTGTAGTTCAGGCTGGCTCTGAGCTCACTATGTAGCCCAGGCAAGCCTGGAACTCAGCAATCCTCCTATCTCTGCCTCTCAAGTGCTGGGATTACAAGTGTGAGCCACCACACCCGGCTTTTTGGTATTCTTAATTAAGTTGACTAACTGAAAAGTTTTATCATTTGTATATTATATGACCAGAACTGTTCAGGGCTGAGTGTGTAGTTCAGTGGTAGAATACTTGTCTGTTACATCTAAGGTCCTGTGTTTAATTATCAGTGCCTCTGAAGAAAAATGAAGTAGAAGGTCGAATGAACTACAAGAATTATGAACTAGTTTGTGATGTAAATTTTAGTGTTAGAATCAAATAATAATGAAATTTTAAAAAGCCACTGTCTTTCTGGCCACACAATACTTTGAATGATTATTATTACTGTTTATGCAAAATATATATCAATTAGTATTGATATTACTAAATTATACTTTAAATTATACTTTATATTACCAAGACTAGAGTCCGGTATGATAATGTAGGCCTGTAATCCCAGCACTTGGCAATCTGAGGCAGTTTGCCAGAGATTTGAGGCCAACCTGGACTATTACAGGGAGACCTTGTCTCCAGAAAACAAACAAAAATAGAGAGATGCTTATCTACTAGTCAACCAGTCCATTAATTTTAAGACTCATCTTTTATTTTTTTGGTACCAGGAATCTAACTCAGTGCTTTGTACTTATAAGTCGGGTACATTGCCAATGAATTAAATTGCTGGCCTAGGATTCCTCTTGTATTATGAGAGTTAAGCTATTTTAGTCTTCTGTGGCCTTTCCTACTTTTTAATTTTCCTGATATCTTCTGCTAAAATAATTTCAGGTCTTGCCTTTTTTCTTGTATCAGTGGTTGAACTTGGACTTGCAAGGCAGGCAATAACCCCACTGAACTAACTTCCTGGCCCTTGCTAAAATAATTTATAATTTGGCTTTATAACTTTATGCAGTGGTAGAGGACTTGCCTAGCATACCTGAGGCTCTGCTTTCTATCCCCATCACTAAAACAGCAGCTGTGCATAGTGGCATGCACCTGCAATTCCAGCACTTGAGATCCTAAGGCAGGAGGGGATAGCTACAAGTTGGAGGCCAGCGTGAACTACTTACTTAGTGTGACCCTGTCTTAAAAACAAAAAAACTGGGCCAGAGATTTAGCTCAGTGTTTCCAGCGACTGCCTAGCAAATGCAAGGTCTCTGGTTCTACATACAACAATACCGGCTGGCTCATGCCCACTGGAAATCAGTACCACATACCATAAATGCCAGGCTTTGTGGCTCAAGCCTGTAATCCCAGCACTCCAGAGGCAGAGGCAGAAGGATTGCTGAGTTCGAGGCTTGCTTGAACTACATAGTGAGCTCAGGGCCAGCCTGAACTACAAAGTGAGACCTTGTCTTTAAAAAAACTATTTACAGGGCCAAAGATTTAGCTCAATGGTTCCGTCCTGAGTTCAATCCTGGTAACCATATACAATGCTGGGTGTGGTGTCTCATGCCTGTAATCCCAGCACTCAGGGTGCAGAGACATGAGGATTGCTGAGTTTGAGGCTTGCCTGGGCTACACAGTGAGCTCAGGGCCACCCTAAACTACAAAGCAAGACCCTGTCTCAAAAAAAAAGCTACTTACAATATTTAAAAACTTAGAGTTTCACTGCTTTCAGCATATAACCAGATAATTAACCTAAAGGAAATGTCTTAATGTCTATAATAGTATGTATCTAGATTAAAATGAAAAAGTTTTTTTTCAACAGGTAGCTGAAAATTTTGTTCCTCCTCTGTTGGATGCAGTTCTCATTGACTACCAGAGAAATGTCCCAGCTGCTAGAGAACCAGAAGTGCTTAGTACTATGGCCATTATTGTGAACAAGTTAGGGGGACATATAACAGCTGAAATACCTCAGATATTTGATGCTGTGTTTGAATGCACCTTGAATATGATAAATAAGGTAGGTAATATATATTTCTTATATAATGGAAATTTAAAGATTTAATATACAACATTTTGTTATTACAATAGGAGTAAGATTGGTAATGTAGTTTAGTGGTAAAGGATTTGTCTAATGTGCACAAGGAAGGGCTGGTGTATACAGTAGAGAATGAAGAGGGTTTTTTTGTTTCTTGTTTTTGTGGGGTTTTTTTGAGACAGGGTCTCGCTTTGTAGTTCAGGCTGGCCTTGAGCTCACTATGTAGCCCAGGCAAGCCTGGAACTCAGCAATCCTCCTTCCTCTGCCTCCCGAGTGCTAGGATTACAGGCGTGAGCCACCACGCTTGGCACTGTGGTATGTGGTATTGATTGCTGATGGGCGTGAGTCACTACGTCCAGCATTGTATGTGGTTACCAGGGATCGAACTCAGTACCTTGCACTTGCCCGGCAGGCACTGGAACCACTGAGCTAAATCTCCGGCCCCAAGGGTTTTTTAATTATTATTAAGCATTTACATTAATTGCTAGTATTTATCAAGAAGCATAGATGTCAGGCATTCTTGTAGGAATTTAGTTTGGTTTAAGTAAATGAAAAAGCATGCCTGCAGTTTCAATATATAAAAGAGTAGTATATGCTCATAAGAAATTAGAATATACATTCACTCAGAAGAAGGTTAGATGTAAGTACATGAATTTACATACACAGCTGTCTAATCTGTATTAGTGGTCTCAATGTATAACACAAGTCTCAAATACTAGAAAATGTTCTGTTCTTTATGCAAGTTTTGATGTTATTCATAAGATAGCTTTCTGATAATTTTTTATTACAGTAGTTGGTAGTTAATTCTTCCATGAAAAATGAAGTATAGCTTGAGACAATTTCCCTTTTAGGGATGACTTCAGGAGATTCTTTGACAGTTCCAGACCCATATACTTGACACTTTTCTATCTATCATAAATTGGGTAGAAATGTTTTATCCTCACCACTTGTTTGTTTTTGTTTGTTTTCTTTTTAGGACTTTGAAGAATATCCTGAACACAGAACAAATTTTTTCTTACTGCTTCAGGCTGTCAATTCTCATTGTTTCCCAGCATTCCTAGCTATCCCACCTGCACAATTTAAACTTGTTTTGGATTCCATTATTTGGGCTTTCAAACATACTATGAGAAATGTTGCAGATACAGGTAAATATGTTTCTGTATCCATCTTTTCACTGTGTTCACTTTGGTAGTACATACAGTAAAATTCTATCCATCCGTTTACTCTGAGGTTTTAGCCACAATCAGGTTCCTAAAATATTAAACACAAAAATTGATTTCAAAAGTATGCCCTGTTCTACATAGCATGAGGAAATAGTCTGTCCTGCCAGGGACATCATACTGTCATGGTTCTGCTCTAGTAAACCCCCCACCTTTTTTTTTTGAGACAGGGTCTCGCTTTGTAGTTCAGGCTGGCCCTGAGCTCAGTATATAGCCCACGCAAGCCTTGAACTCAGCAATCCTGCTGTCTCTGCTTCCCGAGTGCTGGGATGACAGGTGTGAGCCACCACGCCCAGCATTGTATGTGCTTATCAGGATCGAACTCAGGACCTTGTGCTTGCTAGGCAGGCACTGGAACCACTGAGCTAAATCTCCGGCCCAACTTTTTTTTTTACATAGTGGCTCCAGTTGAGAGAATAGTGGTAACATCAACTTTTGTTGTGGATGTTGTTAATAATCTGTTAACTGTGTCTAATTTATAAGTACATTTATGCATATATAGGTAAACAAAACACTGTAAAGACTTCAGTATTGTCCTTAGTTTCAGGATTCCACTGCAGCCCTTGGAACATACACCCCTCCAGTAAGAATGGTTACTAGGGCCAGGGATTTATCTCAATGGTTCCATCTACCTTGTAAGCACAGGGTCCTGAGTTGGAGCCCCATAACCACATATCACAGTGCCACAGTAACACACACCACAGTGCCAGGCATGGTGGCTCATGACTGTAATCCCAGCACTTGGAAGGCAGAGTCAGAAGGATTACTGTGAATTTGAAGCTTGCCTGGGCTACATGATGAGCTGTGGGCCAGCTTGAACTACAACACAAGAACCCCGTTTTGAAAAAAAGAATGGATTACTACAATATACATATGTAAATAGTTGTGTGTAGTTTACAAATATGTTGTTGCTACCATTCTGCTTGTCAAACTTCTACTTGTATGAATTGTGTGTTTAGATGTCTAAGATTAGTTAAGCCACCTAATCCAAAAAAGTCTGTAGGCAAAGTTGAATTATACCAAGAAGCTCCTAAAATTCAAATTAGGAGAAGCATCACTTATAAGGCTGTAGTTCTGGCCAGAAATAGCAGCACAAACTCATAATCTAAATACTCTGGGAGGCTGAAGTTTGAGTCCACACTATATGATAGTATACTAGTTTATCAGGAGACTGGGAAAAGGTGTGGCCTAGGCAATGACCAAAGCAAAAGTGAAGTCTTAATGGCCATGGTGTAATAAGCCACCAGTCTTTATAGTTGTATTTATAACTCACCCAAGATAAATTTAGGCAAGTAGTTAATAATAAAAAAAATAGTAAAAATATTGGAAAAGTGATCAGTCTATAATTTTGTGTTGGTGTTCAACATCTTTTAGGCTTACAGATCCTTTTTACACTCTTACAAAATGTTGCACAAGAAGAAGCTGCAGCTCAGAGTTTCTATCAAACTTACTTTTGTGATATTCTTCAGCATATCTTTTCTGTTGTGACAGACACCTCACATACAGCTGGTAAGAACTTAAAAGTATTCAAATATTAGAAATGTTTGAGTTATTAGCTTGCATTTTAGAGTAAATAATTTTCTTTCTATCAACAGGTTTAACAATGCATGCATCAATTCTTGCATATATGTTTAACTTGGTTGAAGAAGGAAAAATAAGTACACCACTAAATCCTGGAAATCCAGTTAACAACCAAATGTTTATTCAGGAATATGTGGCTAATCTCCTTAAGTCTGCATTTCCTCATTTACAAGAGTAAGTGACTTTTAAATACGTTATTTAAATTTGACAAGGTTGCTGGGTATTAAAAATTGTATTTAAAAATTCTGAAATTAACGTTCAATCATTGTGTTTTGATTTTTCAGTGCTCAAGTAAAGCTCTTTGTGACAGGGCTTTTCAGCTTAAATCAGGATATTCCTGCATTCAAAGAACATCTAAGGGATTTCTTAGTACAAATAAAGGTATTTGGGGGGATTAAAAATACTGAGGCTAAATGTAACCATTTAATTTTTATTAGAGAATCATTTGATAACTGTAAAAATGAGTGTAGTCTTTAAATAATGTATACTCTTACTAATCAGAATCTAAAACTTAATAAAAAAACTAGAACCAGGGACAAGAAGATAGGTTTAGAATATTTTTGAGTTTTGCTTGTTTTTATATTGTTAATATTGTTGAAACAGGGCCTCACTTTGTAGTCTGGCTGAGCTTCACAAATGCTAAGCAGTTTTTTTGGCCCACCCTCTGGTACTGGTATCACAGGCATGCAACAGTCCCAGCAGAAATGTTTTTAGAGACTTGTTATAAATGTAATTCATTCTATAGTATTTAAATGCACATTGCCGTATTGTGATTAAATTTTAAAGACATTTCCAAAGGTGTGGATTAGAGAAACACATTAGTAGTCTGTTAAGGATACTATACTCAATTTCATAAGGATGAACTTTGAACGTTGCAGATTCCTATTCCTTGTGCTTTTATATATATATTACTTCATTCAGGCTTTTGTGGAGGATTTTATTGTGGTTTCCTTGTTTTTTGAGACAGTGTATGTTGCCTAGGTGGGTCTATAATGCTTGGTTCAAAATAAGTTGTCTGAACTTCACAAGTGCTGAGTACAAGAACGCCAACTGCCACCGTGCTACTATAAAGACGTTACCACTACTCCCATTATGCAATTCAAATACTGTAACACTTGTTTTCCTCAGTAGGTGATCAAACCCAGAGCTTTCTGTTTGTTAATCAAGCACTCAACCACTAAACTAGATTTCAGGCCCTTTGAATTATTTATTTATTATTTATTTATTTATTTATTTATTTATTTGAGACAGGGTCTCACTTTGTAGTTCAGGCTGGCCCTGAGCGCACTATGTGGCCCAGGCAAGCTTCAAACTCAGCAATCCTCCTGTCTCTGCCTCCCAAGTGCTGGGATTACAGGCGTGAGCCACCATGCCCAGCACTGTGGCATGTGGTATTGATGGCTGGTGGGCGTGAGTCACCAGGCCCAACATTGTATGTGATTACCAGGATCGAACTCTGGACCTTGGACTTGCAAGGCAGGCACCAGAACCACTGAGCTAAATCTCCACAGGTCCTTTGAATTTTTTAATTTTTAGACAGGATCTCACTAAGTTACTTAGGCTGCCCTCAAATTTGTATTCCTCCTGCCTCAGTTTCCCTGTTTATTACCTGGGATTACAAATGTGTGACATGCTCACTCACTTTGTAGCATCTTTTTTCAAATTCAGAAGGATTGTAAAAGCTCTAAACAGTTTCTTTTGTTTTTGTGTGGGGTTTTTTTGGGGTTTTTGTTTTTTGAGACAGGGTCTTGCTTTGTATTTCAGGCCGATCCTGAGCTCACTATGTAGGGCAGGCAAGTCTCGAAGTCAGCAATCCTCCTGCCTCTGCCTCCTGAGTGCTGGGGTTACAGGCTTGAGCCACCAAGCCCAGCTAAACAGTTATTTTATCCAAGACAGTGTAAGGTTAAAATTGGGCTGCGGATTTAGCTCAGCAGGTGCAAGGTCTGGAGTTAGATTCCTGATAACCACATAAGACAAGGCTGGGTGTGGTGGCTCAGACCTGTAATCCCAACACTTGGAAGACAGGCAGGAGGATAGATGTGAGTTCAAGGCTTCCCTTGGCTACATAGTGAGCTCAGAGCCAGCTTAACTACAAAGTGAGACCCTGACTCAGGAAGGAAGGAAGGAAGGAAGGGAGAAAGAGAGAAAGAGAGAAAGAGAAGAGAGGGAGACAGAGAGAGGGGGAAGGAGAGGTTTTCAGATTTTGTCCAAAAAATGTTATCTAGGCAGGCTGCCTCAAGAGATCTTAAGTGCTACCATGCTGGCTCAGTTAGTCTTATTACTATGAAAATATGATTCCATAAATGATGCAGAAGAGAAGGCAAAAGTAATCTTAAAGTGTAGCCATGAAGGTAATAGTTCAAGTAAGCTTGATTTTATACGTACCAGTGGGCTTTGAAGAAAGCGTTCTTTGAATTCTTGCTTATATATTTTAATATGGGAATCAACATATGTCTTTTGAATTTTCCTCAAACACCTGTAAAGATTTTTTTTTCTTATTTTGTTTTTTGTGGAACTGGGGACCAAACTCATGACTTGCAGAGCAGGCATAGTGCCAGTGAGCTAAATCCCTGGCCCCTGTATTTTTAGACAGGTTCTTGCTATATATGTAGCATAGTCATAAAGTCACTTTGTAATTCAGCCTGGCTTGAAAGCCCATCACTATCACCACCACCAGGAATCGAACTTGGGACTTGGCCCTTGCAAGGCAGGCATGATGCAGCTGAATTAAATCACCAGCCTCCGGGCTACCTACATAGTATTGTATCAATGTAGTATAATTTTATTTATAGCATAGTCTAAAAGTAAATTGAATAATTTATACTCCTGTAAATGACAAAGTACTTAATTGTTTATATTTTTAAGTCAGATTGAAGTCTTTATATTGACATTTAAACTCTTCCGCAGGAGTTTGCAGGTGAAGACACATCAGATTTATTTTTGGAAGAAAGAGAGACAGCCCTTCGACAGGCTCAAGAAGAGAAACATAAACTTCAAATGTCTGTCCCTGGCATCCTTAATCCACATGAAATTCCAGAAGAGATGTGTGATTAAAATCTGAAGTCATGCTGGGTGTTTTTCTCTGCAACTTTTGTTGACAGCAGAAAACAGCATCTGGAGATTTGTCGACCAAAACGATGCCAATTTGTAAATTAAAATGTCACCTAGTGGCTCTTTTTCTTACGTGTTTTTTGTATAAGAAATTTTCTGTGAAATATCCTTCCATTGTTTAAGCTTTTGTTTTGGTCATCTTTATTTAGTTTGCATGAAGTTGAAAATTAAGTCATTTTTAAAAAATTTTACTTCATGCCCATTTTGTGACAGGGATGGGGGGAGGCAGCAAACTTGATTTGAACATATACTTGTAAATTCTAATGCAAAATTATAAATTCTCTTGTAAACAATACCAATTTTAATTAGGGAGCATTTTCTTTCTAGTCTGTATTTCAGTCTAGAAGAAAAGGTAATGAGTAAAACAAATTGCGTTGTTAAAAGGATTATAATGCTGCATTGTCTGAAGTTAGCACCTCTTGGACTGAATTGTCTGTCTAGACTACGTGTATTATTCCAAGTCTGTATGGCAAGTTTGCAGCAAAGATCATGTGCATATCATCCCATTGTAAAGCGACTTCAAAAATATGGGAACACAGTTAGTTATTTTTACACAGTTCTTTTGTTTTTGTGTGTGTGCTGTCGCTTGTCGACAACAGCTTTTTGTTTTCCTCAATGAGGAGTGTTGCTCATTTGTGAGCCTTCATTAACTCAAAGTGAAATGGTTAAAAATATTTATCCTGTTAGAATAGGTTGCATCTTTTTAACAACTCATTAAAAAAACAAAACTGGCTTTTGAGATGACTTATACTAATTTACATTGTTTACCAAGCTGTAGTGCTTTAAGAACACTACTTAAAAAGCAAAATAAACTTGGTTTACATTATTTTTCTTGTATTGGTTGAAAATTATTCCTTATAAGTCCTCAAGTTGACAGGAGGCAGCATGGGAAGAAAGTACACATACTCTTAAGTACATTCTATTCCCTGGAAACATCCTATGTTAAGGTTCATTTCATTTTTATTTGGGATTAGGGAACAACGCTTGTTTAGATTATGGTTAAAATCTCAGTGTAACACAGATGACAGATAATAACATAAGAGCATCTGCTGCAGACATTCCTGATGGGCTGTATTGTATTGAAATGTAGCCCCTAGCCAGGTGAGCATAGTGATGCATAGTTGTAATGCCAGCACTCAGAAATCTAAGGTAGGAAGATCACTGAGTTCCTCAATTACATGAGAGAGATTTTTGTCCCCCTCGCCCCCAAAAAATGTAACACACTGTGCAGACAGGAGATTGACCGATTAAAGGCCAGTCTAGGTTAGAAGGTTTTTTTTGTTTGTTTGTTTGTTTTTCCTTTTTGAGACAGGGTCTCACTTTGTAGTTCAGGCTGGCCCTGAGCTCACTATGGAGCCCAGGCAAGCCTCGAACTCAGCAATCCTCCTGCCTCTGCCTCCCGAGTGCTGGGATTACAGGCGTGAGCCACCACATCCGGCTTTTTTGTTTGTTTTTGAGACAGGGTCTTGCTTTGTAGTTCATGCTGTTCCTGAACTCATCCTAACCCAGGGTAGGCTCGAACTCTACAGCAGTCCTGCCTCTGCCTCAGTGCTGGGATTACAGGTATGAGCCACCACTTCAGAGTAAGGCTTGTGACACAATTAAAATTTTATTTGAGAGGGTTTCACTTTTGCTCTGCCTGATTTCAGTCTACTCAAGAATTCTGTCTTGTGCCAGAGATTTAGCTCAGTGGTTCCGGTGCCTGCCTTGCAAACACAAGGCCCTGAGTTCGATCCTGGAAACCACATACCGCAGAGACAGGATTGCTGAGTTCAAGGCTTGCCTGGGCTACATGGTGAGTTCAGGACCAACCTGAACTACAAAGCGAGACCCTGTCTCAAAAAAAAAAAAATTCTGGGGCTGGAGGGTTAACTCAGTGGTTCCGGCGCCTGCCTTGCAAGTGCAAGGTCCTGAGTTCGATCCCCGGTAACCACATATAATGCTGGGCGTGGAGACTCACGCCCACCAATAATCACCGCATACCACAATGCCGGGCGTGGTGGCTCATGCCTGTCATCCCAGCACCCGGGAGGCAGAGACAAGAGGATTGCTGAGTTCGCGGCGGCTTGCCTGGGCTCCATAGTGAGCTGAGGGCCAGCCTGAACTACAAAGCGAGACCCTGTCTCAAAAAAAAAAAAAAAAAAAATTCTGTCTCAAGTTCTTGGGGCATTTTGTTCTGTTCTGGGTATTGAACTGAAAGCCTTCACATTCAGGTCCCATTTTAAAATTTGTGATTCCAAGAAACCACTGTCAATTAACCAAAAATACTTACTCTACAAACCTTCACTTCCTTTTTCGTGGACTCTGCGAATTGTTGCATATTAATAAGAAACTAATCTTTAGTTTTAATGCAAGAATAATACTCTGGCCAGGGATGTCTCTCAGTGGTCCTGTGCCTGCCTGGCAAGCTTAATGTCCTGAGTTCAATTCCTAGTACTGCAGAAAAAAACCCGAGAGAATAGTACCCTAAAATAGAAATCGTCAGCAACTGGGAACTCAACCAGTATCAAAACCAAGTTTACATTTGTGTTTTCAGTATCTGGAATGAAACTCAGGAACTTGGTGCTTGTGAGGCAGGTCCTGGCCCTGCATACATACTTTTTGAAATGCTAGAGAGCCAACCTGGGGCTTTGTGCTACATCCCTAGCCCCTAGAATGCTAATGGCAGTTAACAGCCAAAAAAATTATTTAACAGTTAAAGGAAACCAATTGATACTCAACCTTATCATGGGAAATATATTATTTCATCTTTCTGCATGAAGGTTTATTTGTGGGACCAAGAAAGATTGCTTGGCTACAAGAGAAAAGCAACTGAAAATACATCTAAGATGGGCGTTTCTTAGGTGGAAAGGTAACTGATTAGAGGAAGCTCATTTTGTAGGGAAAGCATCAAAGATAATTGGCCATGTAAACATGTTAGCTTAGTTCTGTCAGAGCACAGCCTCAGTTGTTAAGAGATTGTGCAGAACTGTGGTACCCTAGTAAACAAGCCTAAATTTAGGTCCGGGTACTCAGATGGGAATTCAGCTAAGTCATTTAAATGAGAGATCACAAGCTAACATCTATTTTATTTTTTTTTTTTGAGACAGGGTCTTGCTTTGTAGTTCAGGCTGGCTGTGAGCTCACTGTGTAGCCAGGCAAGTCTTGAACTCAGCAATCCTCCAGTCTCTGCCTCCCGAGTGCTGGGATTACAGGTGTGAGCCACCACGTCCGGCTGGAATAGTTTTTAAAAATACAAAATTGGAACTGGCAATATAGCTCAGTGGTAGAAAGCTTGTCTAGCAGGTGTGGGACAGTTGTGCCAATACTGATGTCACAAAAATGTGAATACTGAGAAATAATTGGTTTAATTTGGAGCGTGTGTGTGGGTGTGGAATAGTTATTCCTCTAAAAATGTTACCTGTTGCATTCATTGAGTAAAAATGAAGGATGTCATAAGAAAGGCTTGTAAAAAGGTCATGACGATTAAATTTGATGTTAAAATCCTAAGAAAAGATCCAAAACCTATGAACAGGCTGCCTATGACTGTGCATATCCAGGATTCAGGAGACTGAGGCAAGAGCGCCCCAAATTCAAGGTGAGAGTGAACTACACAGCAAGAAACCAAACAACCCAAACCAAAAGAGCCCATCTCAAAAGTAAAGGGTTGGGAGCCGGAGATTTAGCTCAGTGGTTTCAGCGCCTGCCTCGCAAGCGCAAGGTCCCAAGTTCGATCCCAGTAACCACATACAATGTTGGGCATGGTGACTCACATCCACCAGTAATCAATACCACATACCACAGTGCCAGCCATGCTGGCTCACGCCTGTAATCCCAGCACTCGGGTGGCAGAGACAGGAGGATTGCTGAGTTTGAGGCTTGCCTGGGCTACATAGTGAGCTTAGGGCCAGCCTGAACTACAAAGCAAGACCCTGTCTCAAAAAAAAGCCAGAGGCAGGAGGATTGCCTTTAAAGGTCAGCCTGAACTGTGGGCCAGACTGTCAAGAAAACTAGTAAAATTGAATAGCTACTTAGATCATCCATGTACATCTACAAATTGATAATGCTTTTTTGACACTGTCTATGTAGTCCAGGTTATCCCTGAACTCAGGGTGGTGATCCTCCTGCCTCGTGCTCCAGAGTGCTGGGGTTAGAGGTGTCTGCTACCATGCCCAGGATTTTTTTGGTTTTTTAGGGTTTCATTATGTAGTTCAGGCTGTCCTTAAAGAGCTTTGCCTCAGGCTCCCATTTGCTGAGATTTTTAGCTGCACTGTTAATCTGGAATACTATTTTTTTTTTTTTTTTGAGACAGGGTCTCGCTTTGTAGTTCAGGCTGGCTCTGAGCTCACTATGTAGCCTAGGCAAGCCTCAAATTCAGCAATCCTGTCTGTGCCTCCCGAGGCCTGCGATAACAGGTGTGAGCCACCACGCCCAGCACTGTGGTATGTGGTACTGATTGCTAGTGGGCATGAGTCACCACGCCCAGCGTTGTATGTGGTTATCAAAATCCAAACTCAGGACCTTGTGCTGTGAGGCAGACGCCAGAACCACTGGGCTAAATCTCTGGCCCTAATTTCCAAATATTCTTAAAAAGAATGGTCAGATTCATCTCCTGGGGTGGGGAGACAGTTGGGAGCCACCAGGGATGTGGTGGCTCATGCCTGTAGTCAGATAGGCAAGAGAACTGCTGTGAGTTCGAGGTTTGCCTGGGCTACATAATGAACTGAGTGAGACCCAGCCTGAACAACAAAGCAAGACCCTGTCTCAAAAAAAAAAAAAAAAAAAAAAGGGGGCCGGAGGGTTAGCTCAGTGGTTCCGGCGCCTGCCTCGCAAGCACAAGGTCCTGAGTTTGATCCCCTGTAATCACATACCACAGTGCCGGGCGTGGTGGCTCACGCCTGTAATCCCAGCATTCGGGAGGCAGAGACAGGATTGCTGAGTTCAAAGCTTGCCTGGGCTACATAGTGAGCTCAGAGCCAGCCTGAACTACAAAGTGAGACCCTGTCTCAAAAAAACCCCAAAATGTTGGATAATCTATTCACCACAAACTCTCTAATTGTGTTTTTTTGGTGTGTGGTATTGGGGATCAAATTTGGGCCCTTGTGCTTCAAAGGTAGGTGTGGTACCACTTGAGCTAAATCCCTGACCCATGAACTCCCTATTTTTGTTTTGAATCATTGGCAGTATCCCACGTGGTGATGGGTCTGTCTTTTCATAACTATCTACCCATCATATAAAAAATACGAAGAATAAGAAAAGAGTCACTTCATACTGTTTCTTTGACTCTTGATGTTTTCATTGTATGGTACATACCTGACTTCAATTTTAGGACAACCAAAAGCAATTTTTCTGAAAAAAATTAACTTTATTCTGAAAGTTAATTGTATGTCACAAGTAGCAAATACAAACAAATTCCAAAATCTCTAGGAATAATTTATTGATGTCAACTATGTTTTACAAAAATAGTTCCTTCTCAAAATGAGAATTAACTTGTGGCATATACTGGTACAAATTTCCCAATGTTATATGTGATTTTGAGATGTATATAAATTGTACCAATAAAGAATTCAATTAAAAAAATAGTTCCTTCTCTCCAAGTCATAAGGACCTGCAGATGTAGCTCAGAGTGAAGGTTTAAAGGCTCTGGGTTCAATTCTCAGTACAAAAAAAAAAAAAAAAAAAAAACAAATCATGCTGACTCCTTGTCACTGAAAGTATGTTTTTCCCAGCAGTCAAAGTAGCAGGCCTTTTTTTGTTTTTCTTTTTCTGGTACTAAGTGTGGAACCTAGGCATTTACATTGAGCCACATATCTAGACCTTTTGTTACTTTAAAAACAAAACAAAAATGCTTAAGGATGTTTATTATAGAGATATTCAGCCAGTGGCACTAACCTTTATTCCCACTACTCAGGAGGCTAGAGTAGGGGATCACCATGAGTTCAAGGACAGCTTGAACTACATAGCAAGACCATGTCTAAAGAAAAAAAAAGTATAGGGGGGCTGGAGATTTAGCTCAGTGGTTCTGGCACCTGCCTAGCAAGCGCAAGATTCCTAGTTTTATCCAAAGTAACCATACACAATAGCGGGCATGGTGACTCACACCCACTAGCAATCAGTACCACACTCTACAATGGTGGGCATGGTGGCTCACACCTGCAATCCCAGCATTTGGGAGGCAGAGGCAGGAGGATTACTGAGTTTGAGGTTTGTCTGGGCTACATAGAGAGCTCAGGGCCAGCCTGAACTACAAAGTGAGACCCTGTCTCAAAAAAAAAAAAAAAGTATAATGCAAATTTGAGATGCTAGAGAAATTTGATATTCGAGAAATATGTATTGTGCATGACAAAGAATACCACGTTACTGTTAAAATGTTTATGATGGGGC
>PVIC010039450.1:0-17110 GCA_004025085.1 Thryonomys swinderianus
GAGGCTTGCCTGGGCACCATAGTGAGCTCAGGGCCAGCCTGAACTATAAAGCGAGACCCTGTCTCAAAAAGCAAAAAAAAAAAAAAAAAAAAAAAAAAAAAAAAAAAAAAAAAAAAAAAAAAAAAAAAAAAAAAAAAAAAAAAAAAAAAAAAAAAAAAAAAAAAAAAAAAAAAAAAAAAAAAAAAAAAAAAAAAAAAAAAAAAAAAGGAGAGAGAGAATAAAATTTACTTGCAAAATAAATAAGTAAGTGATTAAGCATGAAAGAAAAAGATGAGTCAGCATGAAAGAAAAAGGTGATATTAGGTGCATGGCCTGAGAGGTGGAGAAGTTGTTTTTTTTATATACTAAGTTAGAAAAACTTTGGAAGGGCATTTTTTTTTTTCTGAAACAGGGTCTTGCTTTGTAGTTCAGGCTGACCCTGAGCCCTCTAGGTGGCCTAGGCAACCCTCAAACTCAGCAACCCTCCTACCTCTGCCTCCTGAGTGCTAAAATTATAGGCATGAGCTACCACACATAGCATGGTGATGTGTGGTAGCTGGGGGTGTGAGTCATCATGCCCAGTATTGTTGTATGTGGTTACTGGGTTCAAACTCAGGACCTTGCACTTGCAAAGTAGGCCCCAAACCACTGAGCTATATCTGCCACATGGAAGGGAAATTTTTTTTTTTGAGACAGAGTCTCACTTTGTAGTTCAGACTGGCCCTGAGCTCACTATGTAGCCTAGGCAAGCCTCGAACTCAGCAATCCTCCTGTCTCTGCCTCCTGAATGCTGGGATTACAAGCGTGAGCCACCATGCCCGGCACTGTGGTTTGTGGTACTGATTGCTGGTGGGTGTGAGTGACCATGCCCAGCACTGTATGTGGTTAGCAGGGATTGAATTCAGGACCTTACGCTTGCGAGGCAGGCGCCGGAACCACTGAGCTAAATCTCCGGCCCTGGAAGGGCAATTTTTAATGGAAGTAAGTTTGCCAAAGCCATTTGCTATACAAGTAGGATATAGTATATAAGCACATAGAGAGTCAGGTAGGAAGTTGTGTCTGGAGTAGAGAGCTCGCCTTACCATGTCGTTCGTTGTTGTTGCTTTGCTGGAAGAGCAGCTCCTGTGATCCTAAACTGGGGGCCAGTAAAGAACTAAAAAAGCAGAGTTTAGGATAAACGACAATTTATTTGAAGGTGGAGAAAACAGGGAAGACAAAGACGATGGATACCTATCTGGATTCATGTGGAATATTCAAAAGGGGATTACTCCGGATCTTTGCCGCTAGTTCCCTTTTGCTTTACAACTAGTGTGCTCCCATCCCCATGCGGGTACCTGAAAGTTGTCATTATCTGACTTGCTCTCTTTAGTCTAACTTAGTCAGGCCTTCTTATATTCCTTCCAGCTTTTGCTTTTTCCTGTCCTTTTGTAATGAGTAAGTGTAGGGGGAGGGCCTAAAGGGAGGCAGCTTAGACTTAATGATTAAGTAAAGGGCACAAGTGTCCATGCGTGCATCTGGTGTTAAGGTGTATCTGATGTTCAAGTGAGAAAATACATACATGTGTATATGTGTAGGTGTGTGTATGTATTATATATTAAATAAGACTCCTTAGGTGGCTGTCTCTTATCTCCTTTGCATTCTGTCAGGTGCGTGAGCAGAATGGGCTTTCCTGGTCTTTCTAGTCCCTGACCTCCTCAGTGTTCTCTCAAATTCTTTTTTTTTTTTTTTTTTATGCAGTAGCAGGGATCGAACTCGGGCCCTTGTGCTTCCAAAGTAGGCACAGTAGCACTTGAGCTAAATCACCGGCCCCTCTCTCAAATTCTTATGGCAACTGTGTTACCCGGAGCCCTCTGTCTAGTGTATCTCTCCCTCATTTGTCTTTCTGATTGCCCTAACTACAGCGTCCGGAGCCACAAACTCTTTCAAGTTTTCTTATTGTTTAATAAAACTCAATGAGGCTGTCGTTCTCTCTTTTTGCTACCTGTAGGGCCCCTTGTCTCTACAATTGCCTGTAAGGTTCTAGCATTTATCAAATGCTACAAATAATCTTGGGATGTGAATGTAGACGTCGACCATGTAGTCCGTCTTCGTTGTGTGTGATGTGAGCTCCACATTTGCAAACTCACCCAGCTAAGCATTTAAAATATTTGAAAAATTACAACTGTATTGAACATATACAGATCTATTTTGCCATTTTTCTTATAGTATTTAAATGGTACTATGTATTACAAGTAATCTAAAGATGACTGAAAGTATACAAGAAGATGTGTGTAGGGTATATATAATACTATGACATATAAAGTACTTGAGCATAGAGAATTTTGGTATTCACAGAGAGATCCTAGAACCAAACCTTGTCAGATAGAAAGAGATGGCTATACAAATACGGTGTAAAAAGCTGTGGAGCAGCTAAAATCACTAAGAGGAAACAAAGGAGAGATTTATTACTCGAGCTTCAGAACACTCGGGTGCATGGAGTCTGAGTTGAGAAACCGGTGAGAGAGACTTTAAAAAAAAGGAAAAGTCCAAAGAAAGTGCTTCCAAAAAGAAAGGAAGTGAATTCTTGATTACTTTAATAAAACTGAAGATTTCACAATGACTTTTGGAATTAGGAGTGTACAGGCCACCTTTAGCTTTGAACGAATAGTTTTGGAGGAAGTAGTATAATACTAGGTGCAAATCAGATGGCAGGAATGATAGATATAAGGGAAATAATATAACTCCCAACTTTCTAGATGTCAGATACACGAAGTTCATGTTCCCCAACATGGAAGAAAAAATTCTAAAGAACTAGAGAGGTTAAGAGTAGGAAAATTTTTGAGAGAAATAGCTCTTGAGAGGTAGGAGGAGCCCAATAGAGGGTTGCCGGAGACCCCACTTCATGGAAGAAATCATGAGTGGGTACAGAATCACAAGATAGGTATAACATGGTTCAAAATTAGGATCAACAAATAAGATTACAAACAGAGCTGCTTAGGTAATATTAATCCAATGGAGACGCAGGTCCTATACTATTAAGTGTACGTGGAAAGAACAAGGACGTTTTTAGAAGATTCGTGTAGACGGCTAAGCTAATTAGATATGCTGTGGCAGTTACACAGTACCCTCAGGAAGTCAGTACTGAAAATTGAGGCCCATCCACTCAAGCTCAAGACTCAGAAAGAAAAAGTACTACACTCACACACTTCCCCTACAGATAAACAGAAGGGACTGATACTCTAAAAAGGCATCCATCACTTTAAGCGGAGAGGAGAATCTCACTAGTGCATTTCCTTTCTGGAAACTCCTTGTTCATTCCATGTACCTTTGCTATGTGATTTGTTTCCCCGTTTAATCAACGTTACCGCGCTGCAGTACTTCCGTTGTAGGGAGCTCAGCTAACTAGACGTCTCGCAGGCAGTTCGCTGTCCCTCGGGAAAACCAGTCAAGGAACCGTCATGGAGGACAACTGGGAGACTTTCACCGGAGGCCAACACTACAAAAAGAGAGAAACTACCAAAAACACGTAAAGTAAATAGCAGCGAATGATCTTCTAAATCAGTATCAGTCATCAGGGTGAGGGAGAAGGGCCTAACACCCCTCCCAGGACAGACCCTCCCTAAAAATCCTTGTACTCTTGCTGTGACTCACTTTCCCGTTGGACCCCCGTTTTATCCATATGGCTTAAACCACTGTACTTGCAACCAGATGCTGCACTTTGAACCCGTCGCACCCGTGGCTTTGCTCCACAAATATCTCCTGCAAAATAGGGCCCCTGAGGTCACCCATTTGCAGGTCCCCTTCTGTCTATCTTAGGCAGAAGCTTTCTTTCTCAAGAAACTTTTCCTGTCCTTTGCCTCCATTGTCCCTTGAATTTATTCTTCGATGTTAGAGAACACAAACACATTTAAGGTTGGTAATTAGCAGGTTGGGAGTTACATTTCCCTTTTTTTAAGACCGGGTCTCGCTTTGTAGTTCAGGCTGGGCCTGAGTTCACTATGGAGCCCAGGCAAGCCTCGAACTCAGCAATCCTCCTGCCTCTGCCTCCTGAGTGTTGGGATGACAGGCGTGAGCCACCGCGCCCGGCAAGAGTAGGAAAAATTTTGATAGAAATAGCTCTTGAGAGGTAGGAGGAAAAGTGAATCCCCACATCTGGCATTGCTGTAGGTGGTTACTGGGATCAAACCAGTGACTTTGCACTTGCTAGGCAGGTGCTGGAACCACTGAGCTAAATCCCTGGCCCATCATTTTGAAATTCTTGAGAACAATGTACTTCATAATTTATGAAAAATGTATTTACTAGTTCACAGAATTAAAAGTACTGTAGATGCAGGGATAAAGGTGTAAATACAGTGATAAGGATTAGTGGTAGTGCATTTGCTTAGCATGTACAGGACCTGGGTTCTATCCTAGCACACCCACACACAGAAGTATATATATTTGTAGTTCAGGCCGGCCCTGAGCTCACTGCGTAGCCCACACAAGCCTCAAACTCACAGCAATCCTCCTGCCTCTGCCTCCCGAGTGCTGGGATGACAGGCATGAACCACTACGACCAGCACTGTGGTATGTGGTATTGATGGCTGGTGGGTGTGAGTCACCACGCCCAGCACTGTATGTGGTTACTGGGGATCGAACCAGGGACCTATTGTGCTTGTGAGGCAGGTGCTGGAATTACTGAGCTAAATCTCCAGCTGCACACTGAAGTATATGATTAACTGCAAAACGTTTCGTATGTGGCCTGTGAAATATTCAATATATATTGTGCTTTTATTTTCATGGTCTATACAACATTAATTAAAAACTGACTTTTTGGCAATCTATACATTTTTTTTTCTTTTTTTTTTTTTTTTTGCTTTTTGGAGACAGGGTCTCACTTTGTAGTTCAGGCTGGCCCTGAGCTCACTATGGTGCCCAGGCAAGCCGCCGCGAACTCAGCAAT
The DNA here is from genome assembly GCA_004025085.1 of Thryonomys swinderianus. Taxonomy (NCBI): domain Eukaryota; kingdom Metazoa; phylum Chordata; class Mammalia; order Rodentia; family Thryonomyidae; genus Thryonomys; species Thryonomys swinderianus. The sequence goes on from PVIC010039450.1 coordinate 4,901, forward strand.
CCTCCTGTCTCTGCCTCCCGAGTGCCGGGATTACAGGCGTGAGCCACCACGCCCAGCATTCTATGTGGTTTCCGGGGATCGAACTCAGGACCCTGCGCTTGCAAGGCAGGCGCCGGAACCACTGAGCTAACCCTCCGGCCCAGCAATCTATACATTTTTTAAACTCTTACAATTCAGATAAATATTTTTATAACACCGAAGACTACAAGATTTCTTAGTAGCTCTCTAGCTTGAGGTGACTTCCACCTCTTTCACTTACAAAATGCTTCCTGCCCCTTGAAGGACAAAGATGTCTGAGTTGTTTGGAAATTATTCCAGCTTGAACACATTCTGCTACGGTTGTCTCAAGCACAGAGTACAAATGTGGGATAGCCATATTAATGGGAGGAATTTCATTATAAATTCTCTCATAAACCTCTTTTCATTTGGTCTACAGTAATGGTAGAAGGTTTCCAAAGAGATTTTATTAAATCTGAAATCATCTTGAATGCCTTTTCTCCAGTTCATTCTAAAAGCATTACAATAGCTTCATATTTGAGTTCATTGTAAACATGGGGTATTTCCATAATGCTTTAGGTAATGCTTAGCTTCAGACACGTCTCCAGAGTAAATACTCTTTCAGCAGTATGTGCATCTCTTTAACAAGATGATTGACAGACTGCTTCCCTTCTCTGGAGCTCAACGTATTATATTTACATCTACTGCCTTTATACGTGCTCAGCAGCCTTATCGAGAGGAACTCTAACCTGTACACATTCTACAGTTCCTTTGTAACTATCACTGTAGGTAACTACCACTGCGATCTTCACCAAAGTCAACATTATCAAAGGCGAAAACTACCCTACCCAGAGAGGACTGATATTCTAAGTAGGCTTCGATCTCTGGGGTGGAGGCCAAGGTTTTAACCTACTTCTCCAGGAAAAGACCCTTGACTGAAAATCCTTGCAAGCTCGTAATATGACTTGATTTCTCATTGGATCCCCATTTATTCAGTATTACCTAAGCAACTATACTTGTAATCTTATTGGTTGATCATGGTTTTGTCCATTTTGTGATTTCTTATTGTACCAGTATTACCTTAGCAACTGTGCTTGTAATGTTACTGGTTGAGTATAGTTTTGTCCCTCTTTGAACCCACCTCATCTTGTGTTTGCTCCATAAAAGCCCCCGGGAAGTGAGGTAAGTGGGTCACTCACTTTCGGGTCTCCCTTCTGCTCCTCTTAGGGAGAAACTTTCTCAATAAATTTTTCCGACTCTTAACCTCTGTTCCTAAAATTCATTCTTCAGTTTTAGAGAACATGAACTCGCATTTCAGGCAGGATGGGAGCTAGGGTTGCTCCCCTGTATCAAAAATATTCCCGTATTATGGGTGTCAGTATTTTCTCAAATGCTCTTTCATCCAAAGGCAAAACTATAGTTTTATAAATACAGTTGTCTTGATCAGCATCATAGCTAGGACCTTTCATCTCTAGCTCCTCCACATCAGAAACCTCCCAGGTGTACCCCAGCACCTTCCCCTCCTGCACCCCCTTTCTTTGGTAGTCCCCCTCCTTTTCTAGGTCTAGACCACCTATCTAGCAAGCACCCCATCAGCCTGGTTGGCAGGCACTCCCCCTTGACGGGCTTCACTTCCACTATCGCTGACTGAGCCACCTCTGCCACAGTCCTGGGGTGAGCTTTTCTGCAGTTGTCTTTGTGCCTTGGCATTAATTCTAGCTTCACTATGGAGAATGCTGAAATTCAATTCCCATGTATCACGTTCCTTATTTCCTCAGTCCCAGTGTTTTCTGCATCAGAGGTCCAATTTGTCAGGATCCGTGGAGCCCACATCCTGTATCTACTCACTGCCTCTTTCCATTCTCCTTAGTTTTACCTGCACTGACTAAACGAATTACCAGGTCGAAGTCTTCCGCCAGGACCTGTTTCCTTCACGATGCCCGTCCCGGTCCCTGGCCTGCGGGCCCTGACCCCGTTCTTCGGCATTGGCCACTGCCTTGGACTGTTTCTAGCCTTTCTCATTCTATTTTTGTTTTGTTCTCAGTCTTAACATTTTTGATGTAGCTATTATGGGATTCATACAAGTCATATATGTGATCAATTACATAAGCATTTGAAATGATATTTATGTTTAGTTATTCATCCCTAGAAAGAGGTGAGATTATAAAACTGATTTCCCAGAATCATAACATTCGACTAGACTATTTGGGCTAGAGAAATGAGACCTGACTTTCTGAAAGTCAGTTTCATCCTCTCAGGAAAATCATATTTACTCTGCGGTATGAGGTAGAAGCAAGGGTGCCAGCTGAAAACTGATGAAGAGTCCTCTTCCTAGGTGCCATTACTACTCATAAGCATATTATTTTAATTTATATATTAATAAACTGTGGATTAATTTTCACTGATATTCTCAGTATTCTAAATTGTACCAAAAGCATGTATACTAAAGGGTATGTGTTGTTAAGAAACCTTAGTGAGATAAGAAAAAATATTGTGGTACTTTTCATTGTTTTATCAGACATTATATTTCAAAATGGTAATATGGAACTCGAGCTGGGATTGAGCTGCTGAAGTATTTTATCAACTCTTATTACAATGAAATTCAGAGGTCAAAGGTCACTGTGTGTAGAGACTGAACTTTGCTTTGTTTTAAAAGGGAAGCCCTTGATTTTCTTTCAAGTGACTCTTGATAAATGCATGTTATTTTTCCTTGTACACTGGCTTAAGTTCTTTCCCTACCATGTTTCTTGGCTTACATTCAATGGTTTCTGTCAAGGGCCCTAGGTCTTCACTCCTCTGCCGGGAGGAAACGTCTACTGTTTGCTTCTTAATCTCCCTCACACATTCTTTCTGTCTCCTGTGGCTGATCCCAGCTCACTCGCTCCTGATTCACATCATCTAATAGGAAACTCAGTTTCCAGCATTCTGCCCCATTGCACATATGTGCTACCTTACATGTACAGACGGGCAATTGGCCACATCTGCTCATGAAGTATACGTTTGCTGAAAAAGAAATACAAATACATCTAGCTGAAATAAAGTCATGAAAAATCAAAACGAGTCTTCTTTTGAGAAGAAATACAGCACAAGTTTCTCGCTGGTGTTAGAAGGGAATCCTCTATGGGTCTCTCACATTGCCCACTGTTCTGGGAGCCTTCTGGGAAGAGAGATTGTATTTCTGTCTGGAGCAAAAGCAGGTGTATCTATTGCTACTTATAAACAATTCAAATTCCCTGCACTCAAGTTATCTCTCCTACAGTGCAAACCACTGCACATCCAGCTGTCACCAGTTGTAGTTTAATTGCTCTGGAGGAACTGGCTGAAGGAGCCAGCAGGAATGTGCTGATGTGCTGGCTACCTACTGTGCTGTGAGGAATAAGGTCCTTTTTCTCTCCAGCTGTGGCAAGCAGACTTGTTAGCTAAGTCTCACATCCTTCAAAGTTTTTGACTGAGTGATAAAGTGGAATGTTGATTATAAGACAATATTCTCTGGACAGAAAGTATGAAGGCCATTGTTGAGGGCAACTAATGACATTTCAGACAATCTGTATGAAACAGTAGCAATACCTTGCCCAAATTGTGAGGTCAGTGGATAGTGAATATTCCTCTCCCGTACTGGTTAATAACAGGATGACCTGGGGAAAAGGTTAAAAAGGTTTCAATCAAAAAGTTGTTGGTGTTTTTTCTAAGTGGGAGAACTTCTATACCAAAGCGTCAATCAGTCTTTGTTTTGCTTGTTATAACAATGACTTCAAAGATTCTTGATGATAGATTTTTTCTTTTTTGAGACAGGGTCTCACTTTGTAGTTCAGGCTGGCTCTGAGCTCACTATGTAGTCTAGGCAAGCCTCGAACTCAGCAATCCCCTGTCTCTGCCTCCCAAGTGCTGGGATTACAGGCGTGAGCCACCACACCTGGCTTGATGATAGATTTTAATGTGTCAAATTGACTTGGCCATGGTTTGTTTAAACCAGACTGGATGTTGATGTGAAAGTATTTTTTTTAGGTGTAAGTAACATGTAAATCAGTGGAGATTGAATACAATAGATCATCCTCTATAATGTCTTGGTCTTCATTTATTTTTTTAAATTGAATTCTTTATTGGTACATTCTACATACAGCTCACAATCACACTCAGCATTGGGGAATTTGTACCAGTCTATGACACGAGTTAATTCTCATTTTTACCCATATCCTTACCCACCCTACAACTTCCTGCCCTCTATATACATGTGCTTTCTTTTTTTTTTCAAATCATATTTTTTCTTTCCCCTCATTACTTTCCCCTACCACGTTCCCTTTGAGTATTTCCTATTTCATAAAATCTATCATACATTCTAGAACTCATTTCCATCTCCAGGTATTAAAAGGTTGGCTGGAGCAATTCTGCCTTCACACTGGGTTCAGCCTTCCACTTGTGACACTGACTGTCTCTTGGCTGTCTACACTGCCGGCTTTTCCCCCCACTTGAATCTCGTGAGCCATGTTCTAAAAATAAATCTCTCCTTTTCTCTCTTTTTATATTTATCTATTGCTTATAGCTCTTAGGAGAATCCTGACTAATCCAGTGTATCCAACCTCTTTCAGACGAGTGAACAGATGTACCACCTACAGTGATGCAGGAGGAAACTCAAAACCTCCATTGTCTGAAGCCTGGTGAGTCATTATAACTCATGGTAATTATGGTAATTCGCTAAGGAGGCAAGAAGCCCAGTGGTACTTGCTTAAGAAGGACAGTGGGAGCTGTCTGGTGGCAACATTTTGTCTGTTATGTTAGATCCAAGGGTAACAGTAAAGATTCGACTGTTTTTGCAGTGGATGCAACTGCTTTAGCAGAGCTGCAGAATTCTTACTGAGTTTCCCCTGGATAGCCGCACTCCGCGGGAAAGCATAAAGCAAGCACTGACTAGAATTTGAGATCTTCCTCTTCTGGACTGGGCTCTAAATCAGATGAATGCGAAATACTGTAAAATTAGACAACAATTCAAAAGAATCAGGATAAATTCTTGGGCAGAGTCTCTGCCCTACAACCTCACAGAACTTTTATATTCAAATGGGTAAAATCATGACAGCACCGCAGCAAAATGTTCGAAGGTGCGTTTCTTTCAGAGGTTGCCGTTTGAGTCGAGGCCCAAATAAACCTGCAGCTCCAGCCAGAGGGCAGCGGGGCCGACGCCGTCAGTGACCCGGTTTCAAAGCTGAGGCAGAGGCCTCGTGACTTCATCTCGGACTCCAGGTGGACCTGCGTGCGACATCAGAAGTTCGATCGATCTGTTACAGGCAGGTGAGTTAGGGAGAAATGTTACAGGTCGTCAGTCAAAAAGAGGAAAACACCTTGCAGTGGTGGCTGGAGATGAATCGGTTGGAGGCCGAGCCTCAAGATCAAGATGAGCTGATGAGGTCTACCCGCTCACCATGGGATAGGTGATAACGTGCGGCCCATTAAAGTCTAGCTAAGTATTAGTCACCCTGGTGAATCCAGAACCTCTGGACCATCCCTTCCTAAAATTTCTTTTGTTCTTTCCGTATATATATATGTGCTATGTGACCGGCTTCCAAACTGGATCAATATTATCTAAGTGGCTATACGTATAATCTTATTGATGGCTACTAGTTTTATCCCACAGTGCATCTGCCTAGTGATTTTCCTCTGCAAACTATAGTCCTCTGCATCCTATTCGGGCCCCCGCTTGTCTCTCAGGAGTTAAAATCTTTCCCTCTCAATAAATGTTTCCTACTCTCCACCTCTGTGGTTCCTTAGAATTCATTCTTCAATTTTGAGAACGTGGTTTTGGCATATCTGACATGTAGCACTTTAGGAGTTATATTATCTTCCTTATATCATTTGCAGGTCCTATTTTAGATCTGTGACTAGCTGCTACAGGGCAAGTGATTACTATGAAAATGACTACAAATATGCTTCTATCTTTTCCTTGGTTACAGTCTCAAGTCGGTGCTTTTGATTTAGCTCAACCAGGTCCAGCTAAACCACACAGAGATCTAAAGTGCATTCAGCCTGCTGATTTCTACCTTCTTGATTCTTCTGTGAGGTTGACATGGCTCTTGATCCTAAAAGAATGAATATACTTGCTGGCTGAGTTCTCCTACAGAGATCCCTGAAGGCCAAAGTAGGGAACATAATGAGTTTCTATGAATTGTATAGAAATTCTCAAAAAGATAAAGTTATAACTACTAAAATAAAACTCATCAAGTTTTGGGTAGTGGAGGACAACAGAGTAGGAACTCTGATACATGGAGAAGCTATTCCACAGACCAGGGAAGCCACAGAATGGAGAGAGAAATTAATGATCTTTTTTCCTGTAATACTGGCCCTGAAGTCTTTCTCATGAAGGAGAAACAGTTCATTGAGGTTGTCCCAAATTATCATAATTAAATTGATGATCCTGTGTTTATTGCTTTCTGCCAAGCAGCTCTGACTACAATTTGCTCATTCCCTGTAATCCTGCTGAGAAGCTTCATGGAAAGAGAGAGGGATGCCTTCAGCTGCTATTCCTTCCCACAAAACATTTGCCATGACCTCTCAGCGTTTGCCTCAGTTCCTCTCTGTGGGGCATATAATTTTTACCAAGCCAGCGAGCAATGCAACATGACTGCACGGACTGGTTACTTTCACTCAACTCCTTTGAAAACAAAGGGCTGCAGTCAAGCAGTTACACACAATGAGGAGCCTTAAGGCCCATCAGCCAATATTGGTGGCATAATTAACCTGTACTCCCCAACAGACGCAGTGTCAACCATTATAAACAATACTTTTTTGAGAATGAATACATGTGGCTCTGAGACTGAACTTCTTCTGTGGAGGCTAGGGATTCACTTCTTTTCTCCTTCCTGAAAACACAGTGACCTGTACCTTTAGGGTAGACCTGTCAGACCATCTGGTGTTGAAGGAAATACTACCAGTACATCCTGTTCTTAGATGACTGGAGAGTTCTCCTCAAAGTCGGGATATGACTGTTTGCCCTGAGGAGTTTCTGGGAGTGGTCACTGAATTATTATTAATGAGTATTTTGTGGTCAGTTATTCCTATGATGGGAATAATTTATCAGAAAATGGTAAACAAAACAAAACAGAACTTGTCCCTGACCTTAGCTGAAGCCTGTAAGGAATTAGGCTTAGCCTCACCCTACTGACTAGGATGCTATCGATGTTAGAATTAGTATAAAAGGCCCGTAGTGAGCCTGTAATTATGAGTACATTCTGCTTTACCTGAATTAACATCTCAGGGGAAGTAGAAAGGTCAATTCCAAAAGTTAAGGAGAACCTCTTTTTCTGTTACAGGCTAAATTGCATCAGCCAAAAATTTGTATGTTGAAATTCAAATTCATGTACCTAAGAGCACATTGGGAAATACATACTTTAAAGAGATAGATAATAAGTTAAAGTCAAAGGTGGGATATCCTCCATTATATCTACTGCGCTACTAAAGCAAGGAAACTAGGACATCAACTTACAAAGAAGGAATAACATATGAAGATTGTCTTCCATAAGGGAAGGAGATAGGGTCTAAGAAGTCAATTCCAGTGAGACCTTATCTCAGATTGTTAAAATGGTGCCGTCAAACAGCTGCTGTCCTTGTAAGAAGGAGAAATAGCAAAGAATCATGAGAATAGGGGAAAGACTACAAGAGACACACTAAACAGAAGGCCATCGCTGAGCCCAGGAGAAGCTTCTCAGGAGAAATGGGACCTGCCAGCACCTGAGGCCTGTGCCATTTTCCTCTAGAACTATGGAAAACAGCTGACATAACAGAGTACCAGGCTATAGTTTTTTGTTACATCTAGCACATTTTAAGGGAAAGACCCGAGAGTACATGAAATTTGTTGAGCCGAGTATAGGACCCTAGAGGCCTGGTTGAAGTTGTGACTCCTTGTTGATCTCTTCCTGCGATGGTGGCATTAATTACATTGTTGTATGAGACAAACTGAAAATATTTGCTTCAAGTCTCTGAGGAATAGACTAATCAAAATGGTCGTCAGAACAGTGAAATGGTTACTTGTGAAAAAATTCACAAGAAGTCAGGATGTGGACATTGCTGGAACACAACAGGTGCCTCAAAGTTCTGGATGCCTCATGAGCAGAGGCACTGACTGCCCTTTGCCCTATATCATTTTGATGACAGTGTCTGTTCGAGGACAGCCTTGACAGAGAAAGATAATATCTTTCTCTGTGGCAAGATACAGGCCGGTTTACTGTTTATAAACTGTAAACTGGCCTGTGCTTAGGATTTCTCTCCTGTATTTTAACCCAACTTGTAGGAAGGTATATGCCAGCATTTGTGTCACCCTCTTAAGAATGGAACTCCAGGCACTGAGACAAAATGTGCTGATGCTCATCCATTGTTCACTGGATCCTGAGCTGTCAGTTCTTGTGGCTGATGCAGGAAGCTTGTCTGCCAGTGTCTGGGTAACTGAACAGTTTAACTCAGCTGCACACAGAGTACAATATCAGACTATCCAACTGAGTTGACTTCATTTTTCTTTTATTACTGCAGACATTCCTCTACTGTCTTCTGGCTTGCAGTATCCCAATCAAAATCAGTTTCTATGTGTCATGTGTGTTTCCCTTTGGCTCCTCTTGGGATTTCTTTCTTTCCTTCTTTTTGTTTTTTCTTTTGGCAGTACTGGGGATTGAACTCATGGTCTTCTGCTTCCAGGGTAGGTGCGGTAGCACTTTGAGCTAAATCCCCGGCCCAGGATTTCATTTTATATCTGCTTTTAAAGCAATTTGATTTGGAAGTGCTTTGGTGTAGCTATTGTTTTTGTGCTTGGGATTTCTTGCATTTTTTGAGATGTAAGAATATATCTTTTTCCACTTAATTTCCAACATTTTTAGGTCATCTGTATATTTTTGTCCTTCCTCTCTCCTTCCCATCCCTTTGAGGACTTGAATTACGTGGAACTCAGGGCACTTGAAGTTGTCTTGCAGCTTATTAATGTTTTCATTTGTTTTTCTTTCAACCTGTTTTCTTTCCGGTTTTCATTTTGGAGAGCTGGTGCTGCTGTCTTGAAGTTCACTGATCACTTCTGCAGAGTCTGTTCTGTTGTTTCTCCCACGTTCTGCTTTTTTTCTCTCACATACTCTCTCTCTCTGCTCTGCAAGTTTCTTTGGGATCCTTTAAATTTTTTTTTCCAGAGCTTCACTTAACATACTCTGGATATATTTGTTTTTATTTTGAAAAAGTTACAATAATTACTTTTGAAAATATCTATTTATTTTCTCTCCTAATTAAAATAGCAATTTTACAAAATGGTGAGAACAGTGTGATACTTTAATACATATATTAAATGTGTATTAATGAAATCAGAGTAATTAACACTTAAACCTCATAATTTCTTTGTATTTAAAGCCTTCAATTAATGAACTGGCAATTAATATTGACTTTAGTTCAAACTTATTATCAATGACCCTAGTGTAAAATTTGAAAAATTTCAGATATTAGATATTCTTTCATGTCAACAAGGTCACATGAAATCATTAATCTTAACTATGGGACACATCCTTTATACCACTTTAAATAAGAATATGGCATTGACACTAAGTTCACTAACTTAGAATTTATCAAGTTTTTTTCTTTCTACGATTGCCAACTTAAAAAACTCTTCCCATAATCCTCAGTGTCAGTAAAGACAATTTAGGAGACAATGATAGTTTTTTTTTCCTCAGATATGACAGGCAAGGAGATAATCTTTTGAAGCTTTATAGTGTGGGGTTTAAGCAAGCTCCCACACTTATACTTCACAAAAAATAAAATAAATATGATCATTTTATTTTAGCAGTATAAAAAATCAGAGCTGAGTTAATTGCTGTACACAGATTCAATTGTTAAAAGAGAAAAGCATAATTTTTTTGAAGGAGAATCACGAGACTGGTGGAAGATTGCTGTGTGCCACTCTGGTATTAATGGGAAGACCTGATAAATTTGAGGCTAAATATGCTCCCTGCCCAGAGCTGCATACGCAGGTTTCCTGGGTGTATCTTGTTCCGTGTAGATAATTAGCTGATTCCCCCATAGCGGCCGAACAGATGCAGCCTTCTCCTTAGCTATACGCACGGTACCCATAACCCGGGTGGGCTTCTGGTCATATTCCCTTTGCTCTGTCTTGGTGTAGACACGAGGCCCCTCATGAGATCAGTAAATTGAGGTACCTTCCTGCTTTGCACCAGATATATGTGTGGCAGATTGCAAGAAACTTGGCCTCGGTTCAAGCAGCCCTGGTCCCCTGTGCCCACTGCTTTGTGTCTTTTCTTTGCTCAGTGACACTCTCTCCCTTTGGACTCCCAACGATTTTTCTTTTCCAAATCGCCACGAACATGGACTGGAATTCATTCGAGGGATACTTATGCAAAAATAATTTTTAAAGGCTAAATAGTTGGTTTAGTTAGAAGAAATATGTTTTTCTATTAAAAAGTGAGATAACCGTAGTTAATAATGATGCACATTGAAAAACTGCTGAGAGTAAATTTTAAATGTTCTTACCACAAAAACTTATGTTTAAAAATATCCTTTGCTTATGGCATCGTTCATTACTTTTTTTTCTCAGACATTTTAGTGGAAAATAAATCTGTATATATGAATTGTAATAAACTAGTTATGGCTTTTTTTTTCACTCATGAAATACTGGTTAGCATCTCCTGCCCAAATTTGAAAGGAGTGATAATTTATCAAAATTTGCTTGTAAAACATACTGAACAGAGAATGGAAAGTATAATGAAGTAAATAAGAGAAGAGGGAGTTTTTATACTTAAAATAAGATGTTAGAGCTGCTATAAAAAGGCTATTAAAGCAAGTAGAGTTTCTGGAAACTCTCTTAATAATAATTTCTTTGAGCTTAATGGTTTTGGAGAAATGTTCTGTGATTTACCCCAGAGATAATCTCATCTTTTACCGTGTGGGTTTGGAGAATTGTGGTTTGTTGCAAACAGTTGGGGTGTCTTTGAACGGCTCCCACATCTTGCTGAGTTTGTCCCTGGGAGCTTCTCACACAGCTTTTTCCTGTCACTGTCTACTGCCTTGGAACTCAGAGCAGGCTCAACAGTCCCCGTGGTCACCTCCAGCCGTGAAACACTGCTTGCAGTGATTTCTTTTTGTAGCTTTATAAATGAACAAACAAGAAAGAAAAAAATCTTGTAAAATTTATACATTTGTCTCTCTGCAGAGGTCTATATTTTCATCAACTGGTACTCAATTTTGTTATTAAAACGTGTCTCATACTGTACTATGTGATGTCTTATTCATATAATCCACTATATTGCACTTATTTTTCACCTATTCTGTATTTCTTTAGATGAATCCCCTCATTTTTCTTTTTGTTTGTCTCTAGGGCTCTGTATTCATTTGCACCTTTCATTAGTAGTTTCAAGATGTAATTAGAAAGAATTCTATTGAGGATTACAAGTGATACTGACTTCTTTGTGTTTAATTCTTATTAAAAAAAGCATGAAAAGGGGCTGGAGGGTTAGCTCAGTGGTTCCAGTGCCTGCCTTGCAAGCACAAGGTCCTGAGTTCGATCCCTGGTAACCACATACAATGCTGGGCATGGAGACTCACGCCCACCAGCCATCAATACCACATACCACAGTGCTGGGCATGGTGGCTCACGCCTGTCATCCCAGCACTCGGGAGGCAAAGACAGGAGGATTGCTGAGTTCGAGGCTTGCCTGGGCTCCAGAGTGAGCTCAGAGCCAGCCTGAACTACAAAGCGAGACCCTGTCTCAAAAAAAAGCATGAAAAGATGCTTTAAAGCTAAGTGTGCCTAAAATAGAGGATGAGGAGAGATTATGTAGATAAACTACTGGAGACACTTTGATGTTTATAAGCTATAGTCACATATAGATCATCAAATAACTTATTCTATTACATTTGTCATTTAAATAGCTCAAGAAATAATAATTAATGCATTTGAAAGGTATGTTTTTGACCCCTGGCTTCTTAAAAAGAAAAACAAACTTTATGTTTTAAGTTATCTTAGTTCACAAAATATTAAGTCATTTCAATTTGGAGTTGAGTAGTACATGGCACATGGCTTTTTGCCTTAAGTCCCCTTTACACAAAAGAATTCAAGAAAGCTTGATTTTTTAAAAATGCAACAGTCTTCCTTAGAGTGTTCCATAACCAAAGAATTAGAGTGATGCCCAAGGGTATAAAGGTATGAAAGTGTTTAGTCATGACACTTCAATCTTACGTGGATAAATT
>PVIC010039451.1:0-17140 GCA_004025085.1 Thryonomys swinderianus
GGTGGCATTAAAGCTCACCACCCTTGGGGAGTCAGGAAGTTTCTAGGCACAACCCTTGGCAATGCACTTGTTTAGCTTCTTGCTTTTCAGGGGCTGCTTTTCTTGAACCTTTAAAGGTGTCCCAGAGCAAACAGATCTTTGTTTTCTACTTTGCTTCTTAGGAGCCCAATTAAGACAGTGAAGTTGCCGAGGAACCCAACAGTTAAAGCAGTTAGCAAAGTGAAAATGCCAAACGGTGTCAGTGCTGTCCTCTAAGTGTCCTTGAGGCGCCCTCTGTGCCTGTCCTAGTGCGGGTCTTCCTGCTGCTCTCAGTTGGCGGCTCCCTGAGTTTGCAGTTATCAGAGTTGGGCAATATGGCAGCTTTGGAGATGCTGGAGGTAACCAGGACTTCGAATTCAAACAGTGCTGGAAAGTGAGACCAAAGTGCTGCATTTCCAGCTTCACAGGGTGACCATGACCATGAACTCAGCAGAATGAGAAATAGGAACAAGTGGACTCACTGAAAACACCAAAGACACAGCAGAAGCTTTAGGCCTTTCAGCATCACATCGGTCCTCTCCTCACACACTAGGGCTACCTGCTCATGGCCAGATTAGAGGGACAAAGTTCTGGGGACTCTCATTCCGCTAATGTCACCCAACACTCCATTTCCTGGTTCTTCAGGGTGAGGTCTCAAGTGAGATGGTTCAGGGCTGAGATTTCAGTGCCTTCGCTCTACGAAGAGGAGGCCGTGTGCTTGAGAACATGCAAGAACTTAGAAGGGTGTGGAGGGAGCGGGCGCAGAGGGCACGGCAAGCAACTGAGATGAGTCAAGACAAGCGAGCACAGAAAGTCAGCCTCCACGTCGGGCAACAGGAGCCAACAAATCTCTGCACCTCAGAGCCGGGCAGAGGGAAAGTGAAGAGGAGCTCAGGGAAGGATGCAGAAGGGACAGAGAAGAGGCAAACGAACTTCTGCTTCTGATTCAGGTCCGCCAGGGAATTACCACCTGTGCGTTGACTCCCCTTCCTGCCCAAGGCACCTCTGATGCATGAGTTTAGTTTCTTTCCATAAAGACACTAATGGATAGACTGTAGCTCCTTCTACAGAGTTACGGCTATTTTTCAGAGTCCTGGTAACACACAGCAAAAATACTTCACTGGATTTTCTCTGGTCTCGCTGCCGCCTAGATTTTGATAATTGCCCACTAAGGAGGAAGATTTAGACGAATGGCTGAGGCCATCCCTAAGGCAGAAGCACTTGCCATCCAAGCTAAGTGGCTTCAGAACAGGTAGACACAGAAACATGACCTAATTGCCCAACGTTGACCACTTCCATGGAGCAAAGCAGATGGGCAGTCGCTGACTTGACCTCGCATCTGCTAGGAAATATGGAGCAAGTGTAAAGCCTGGGACTGACTGTGTATCCAGTAACAGCTGTTCGTGTCCACTGGAAAGGAAGAAATACGCCTCCGTTCTAGGAATGTTAGAGCATCGGCCACTGAGCTCGTCCTGTGGTACCTTGAAAATTGCAGGGTGCCGGATAAGGCAGCCCCTCTTGAAAGGTTTTAGGGGCAGTGTTTCATGTGAACTGCCTCAGAGTGACGAGAGCTCTGGTGAGGCCTTCTTCTGAGAAAGGGGCGCTCTGCAGATGGAGGTGAGAACATGGCGGCAATTTAGAACCAGAGGGAACTGCTACTGAGGTTAACAAAAGCCTCACAGAGCAGGTTAGGTGAGTTCTGCTCAGTGCGCCCCAGAGGATGGTGCGTCGCATCTCCCCACAGCCACCCCCACGAGGCCTGTGCTCTTAGGACCTACGATTTGCATGGAGAATGGACTGTCAGTTGCTGGTGAGGTGCCTGGGTCTGCAGCCGCCTGTCAGCTCCATTCCACCCACATACCTGTGCCAGTCATGGCACCCCCACTCCACTCAGGATCCCCCCGGGAAAAAGATCTCCACAGACACGGACACAGATAGCCCAGACTCACCCAGCCCTGCCCTGAGGTTTCACCCTGGGTGCCCAGATGGTGCGACTCCACATATTAAACACAAAAAAAATGCTCTGGAAAGATAAAGATTTGCACCTCACAGCAATATCCCCACCCCGACCACTGTCCTCTGAGGATCGGCTGAGCTTTCACAGCGAGTGTCCTGAAACCCCTAATTCTTGTCATTGCTGTTCATCACATGAAAGCATTTAATATCAGTTGAGCTGATATTTTAAAAATCAAACAAATAAAACCAAAGCAAATTGGGATGTTCCTTGTCTGCAAACAGCTTCTGAGATGTGTAGGAGACAAGCAAAGAGTCCCATGTGCCGTGACCATTTGGTCATGGCAAGTGCCAAGTAGTGCCCTGGAAGTCGAGACAAGAATGAGTTCCTGTGGGAGGAGATGGCCCCCCTGAGAGCTGAAGATTAAGTACGTGTTCTCTGAGCATCAAAGGAGGCATCAAAGACAGAGTCCAGACACAAGGCATGAGAAAGGGCAGCTGAAGCCTAAGGACGGGGAGGTGAGAGGTCAGATGGGCTGTACGGTAGGAGAATGGCCTTTGGGCCGGATGCAGGGAAGTCTATGGTGCCTACTGGCTTGTGCTAATTTTTTTTCTTTTTTTGAGACAGGGTCTCGCTTTGTAGTTCAGGCTGGCCCTGAGCTCACTATGTAGCTCAGGCAAGCCTCAAATTCAGCAATCCTCCTGCCTCTGCCTCCTGAGTGCTGGGATTACAGGCGTGAGCCACCACGCCTGGCACTGTGGTATGTGGTACTGATTGCTGGTGGGCGTGAGTCTCCACACCCAGCATCGTATGTGGTTACTGGGGATCGAACTCAGGACCTTGCACTTGTGAGGCAGGCGCCAGAACCACTGAGCTAAATCTCTAGCCTGGGCTTGTGCTAATTTTTGAGTGGTTGCCCTTCAAACAGTGACAAAGGGTCACGATCACTAAGTGACACTATCCATGTCACACAGGAGACTCACAAAGGTGTCAGCCACTGAGGTGAGTAACATGAGTATTCTCCAGTAGGCCATGAGTGAGAGTGTTGATTATTTTTGTGATCCACAGAAAGACCCCATGGAGTTGGCATCACTGGATGGGCATCAGACTCATGCTTTTGTGATTATGCTGCATGCCATGTTGAGAATAAATTGCCATGACCTGTAAGAGAGGATCCCATTTTAGACTGCTTATCACTAGGAATAAATGGATTCTTCTTATTTAGAAAAACATAATTTGGGACATGATTAAACTTAGGGGGATAAGGTAGGGATGAGACAAAAGTTACATCATATCTTGGGTCTTGAACAACTGAAGATGATAGAAGCCTTCCAGTGAGGAAAACTGGGAGAGACGGGTGGGCAGCAGCAACTAAAGAAAGGTGGTGCAGAGGGAATCAGGGAAAAGGGCAAGAAGCTGCAGAAGGGGTGATGCCTTCAGTTTTTGTCCTGAAGGGCTGGAGGTCCGTGCAGCTGCTAATACAGTCACCAGCTCTACCTGGGAGCGAGGTCTGACCTGGACCCACTCGCTCATCAATATGCCTGGCAGCAGGTACTCTGGGACGGAGACAGCAGTAACCGGGCTCGCTGAGCGCCGTGTCCACTTGCCGGCCCACGCTGACGGAATTCAGATGCAGCCGTGTTCCTAAACCCCATGACGGCCACTCTTCGCTTCTGTGCACAGCTCCTCTTGCCCCCAGCACCCCATCCCAGGCCCGCCTCAAACCCCAGGCATGCAGAGACAGTGGGTCTCTGGTGTCATTAGACCCCCTGAGAAGCATGACAGTGTGTAAATGTATGTGCACACA
The DNA here is from genome assembly GCA_004025085.1 of Thryonomys swinderianus. Classification (NCBI taxonomy): domain Eukaryota; kingdom Metazoa; phylum Chordata; class Mammalia; order Rodentia; family Thryonomyidae; genus Thryonomys; species Thryonomys swinderianus. The sequence continues at coordinate 3,780 of PVIC010039451.1, forward strand.
CACACGCGCGCACACACGGGTGTTTTATACATCTAGTAGTATTCAATAGCTATTATAGTAATTGCATTTCTCCTTCCTTGCTTTAATTAGGTATCAGCTACAATTGCTGGCCTTTGTTCTTGGTTTCCAGCATGATTGATTTCTATAGCACCGTTTGCTGTAAACCCCCAATAACTGTAGGGGCATAGACTACATCCATCTCTCCAAAGAAAATTACTGAGTGCTTATTTATTGTCAGCCCAGACAGGCCTGCAAGATATCATCCCCAGAACGTGCCCTAGGAAGGAAGATGAGACCCTCGGCAGAGCTGCTATCCATCACTCCAAACTCACTGCTGCTAATCCAGCTGGTGAGCAGGCAGGCATAGGCTGATGGGTGCTGTGAGTCCCTTGCTAATGACCTAGTTAGCAGCTTAATGGAGAAATGGAGGGCTTGAATTAGAGGGAGGAGCCCTTGCCTGGTACATTTAGCTGTTCCTTGGATTTATGGGCCTGGAATTATCAACTTTTTGTAAAACAGTCATTGTTCTTATTACAGAAAACAGTCTATTTTTAAAAGCTGCAGAAAGCTCTTTGAATACCAAACAGTTTTGCAATTCTTTTGACTGGTTTGTTTATAAGAAAGTGCTTTCTTTTTTCTCTTTCGTTTTAGTGGGAACAAAACCTGCTGAATGATTATCTGGGGACACCAATGTAAGACCAGTGAAACTGACCTTCTGGCATAGGCCAAGGCCTGTGCCTGTATTTAATATTGGTTACGAATTGCTAAGAGATGATGTGTTAGTGAGCATTTTTGCCACTGAGACCCAGTACCCACATTCCCAATTTAAAGGAAGAAAGGATTAATGTGGCCCATGGTTTCAGGGGAATCAGTCCATGTTAGGCTGGCCGTAAGGTAGAAATAACAGGGCAGAATGGTGTGGTGTAACAGAGCTGCTCAGCCCATGGTGGCTGGGAAGTGCAGCAGGGGAACAGGGCCAGAGAGGACCAGACATACCTCCAGTGTCGACCAAGATACACCGGAAGTATACTTTAATAATATCTTCGGTGCCTCCCAGGTTACTCAGATTGCCACAGTTAAGCAATCTAGAGAAATGTGTAGAGAAGTGTCCCCTTGAACACTGTATGGAATACTGAGGCATCTAACTGCCTGGCCTGTGTCCCTGCTTTACCCATCACCTACACGGTCTCTGGTTAGCTCTGTATCCATGCTTCTGTGGTAGCTTCTTAGATCGGTTCTCAACACCTTCCTTTTATACTTTATATTCTGATTTGATGTGGGAATTTGATCGTAGGCTTTTAGACCAGCAACCCGCCCCAGGTGCCTTACCACTTGCTGATAATGTCGAGTGTCTCCTCATCTACTTGATTCATTTTACAAACGGTTATGGGACAACCCCTACCAAGGTCACTTGTCACTGTGATATAAACAAGTAATGTAACTTCACAGGCAATTGATTTATCCACATTCAGTAGGTAGGAAACTATAAAAGAAATCCAAATAGAGTGTATGCCATGGATATGGTTGAGATTTAGGTTGAGAATGTCCCTCCAAAAGGTCGTGTTATGGTTTAGGTTGGTAGAATCCCCAGAAAGCCTCTTGCATTGGGGGGGGGGGGTGAGTAGATCCTGAGGGCTGATGGTGCTACACTGAATGTGCTGAGTGTGCTGTTTTGAGGTGGGGTGTAGCTCAAAGAGGCAGGCCACTAGGGTGCTACCTGGACAGGTGACACCTCTGGACTCCTCTCTTCACGCTCTACTCGGGCAGCCGTGATAGGGTAACTCCTCTCTATCAGTCCCTTCCATATTGCCATTTGTCCCTTGGGAGCAGCAGGTATCCTGAAAGGGTGAGCCAAAATTTAAACTGTGGGTGTCAGGGGTTGTGCCTCAAAATCAGGAAAGTGAGTAACAGGCTCAGAGGATGCAGGAGAAGCCCTGAGCCCTCTGGTTCCTAGGACGTAGGTTGTACTGCTCAGATAAAGACTTGACTGCTTGATCCAGAATGGCCAGATCCCCAGATTGAACAGCTCTCAGTAAAAATGGCTGTTTAGGGATGTGAACCCCGCTACTCCCAACTGCAGTGCTTAGCAGACACATTTGAACATGCTGGCTGAGAAGGGATGAGAGTAGTTTCTTTGTACAGACCTGGCTATAGTTCCTAACCATCTCTTGATCATCAAAGGTAACAAAAAAGTATAATGAAGCTACTGATGTTCTCTTTGTATCCACAATCTAGTTGACATTGGGTTTCGGCATCAGTTGTTCTTCCCATTCTCTCTCTCTCTCTCTCTCTCTCTCTCTCTCTCTCTCTCTCTCTCTCTCTCTCTCTCTCTCTAGCTCCCTCCCCTCTGTTTGATGGTACTGGGGGGTTAAACTCATTACTTTGCACTTGGAAGGGAGGTGGTGACTCCACTGAACTAAATCCCCAGCCCCTAGCATCAATTAGAAGACATGCCATTGGAAAGAATTAAAAGAACCATATCATAGTGAGATATGTGCACCCATGTTCATAACAGCTCAGTTTGTGATAGCTAAATCTTGGAAACAACCTAAATACCCATCAACTGGAGACTGGATAAAGAAGGTGTGGTTTTCCTATAAAATGAAGTATTATTCTGCCTTAAAGAATGATAAGTTTGAGCCATTTATACTCAAATGGACGTACCTTCAAGCCATACTCATAAGTGAAATAAATAGGTCACAGACATGTAAATGTCATATCTGTTCTCTGGTATGAGAAACTAAGATGTTAATGCATTCTAGAATGTATGATGGATATTGTGAAATAGAAAATATTCAAAGGGAAAGGTAGTGGAGGGGTGAATAATGAGGGATAAAGAAAAACTGTGATGGTAATTTAAAAAAGGAAACAAAGCTTATGTATTTATGGGGTAGGGGGTTGTAGGGTGGGGGTTGCAGGGTAGTTGTAAATGAGGAACAAAATGTAGAATAGATATTGTGAAATAAGAAAATGTTCAAAGTGGAAGGGGAACTAGGGAGGGATACAGAGAAAAGAAAAGAAGAAGAAAAACATTAAGGATAAAACAAACAAAGCTTATGTATTAGAGGTAGAGGAATTGAAGGGAAGGAGGGGAATGGGAAAAAATAAGAATCAAGATATGTCATGTATAGATACAAATTCTCAATGAGGAATATGATTATAATGTATTCCTAAAATATACCAATAAACTCAATTAAATAAAAAAGAAGATATGCCAAGAAGTTAAGTGCTTGTGCTCCATTCTAGCTGCACTATCCACAAAAGATCCCCAAACTGAGTAAATAATTTTGAAGAACACAATACACAAAGTCACACACACTGAACTATACCCCACCCCTATTTTATTTTGATTCATATCCTCATTATTTCACTAAGTTGCCTAGCTAGGCTACGAATTGGAGATCCTCTTGCCTCAGTCTTCCAAAAAGCTGTGATTATAGGCATGAATCTTCATATGTAATTTATTTTATTGTATATCAAATGGTGAATTTAAATGTGTTTAATATCACACTATTTTGTTTCTTAGAGAAATTTAATACTAACTGTGGAATTCTGTGGGTATTCATTCTTCCTCTTTAACTGAATTACAACTGGAAGTCTCAAAGCCCACGACTGATAGTGGAGTATGCACTCTTCCCAGAATCCTCTGCGGCCCCTTCGCCCACTGTTAATTGGTGCGTCCTCCTGGAGTTTCCACTTATTAGTGATGAAAGTGGCCTGGTGGAGCCACTACTCCCGTCTATTTTGTACCACACTCAAACTAACACCCACTGGTGGCGTTTCATTGTATTTTAATGTTGAGACCCCCCCATTCTGGCCCTGGTCCTGGCTGTGGCTCAACTGGTGCTATAATCTTTTTTTTTGTTTTTTTGGAGACAGGGTCTCGCTTTGTAGTTCAGGCTGGCCCTGAGCTCACTATGGTGCCCAGGCAAGCCGCCGCGAACTCAGCAATCCTCCTGTCTCTGCCTCCCGAGTGCTGGGATGACAGGCGGGAGCCACCACGTCCGGCATTTGGTATGCAGTGTTGATTGTTGGTGGGCATGTCTCCACGCCCAGCATTCTATGTGGTTACCGGGGATCGAACTCAGGTCCTTGCGCTTGCGAGGTAGGCGCCAGAACCACTGAGCTAACCCTCCGGCCCTGGTGCTATAATCTTGAACAAAGAATGTATGTTCCCCAGAAAACATATGAGTCCTAACCCCATGTTGTCATATTTTTTTTAACAGAAGACAAGTTGGTCACCTTGTTGGAAATCCTGTCTGTTTTATTTAGTTTATGCATTTTTCCAATATTATTAGACAATTTTGATAATTATGTAAAAGAGTTTAAAATGCATGAGAGCTAAAAATAAACCCATCTATTTTTAAACTACTGAATTAACGACTAACAATATTTCCATGTGTGCTGTCTTAATCTGTGTTCTGTACCTCACGTGGTTTTGAAAGCATACATATCATGCAGACTCTGACATATTATATCTGGATGTCCCCTTCAAGGCTCATGTATTCCTAGGTGGGGCTTTAGAAGGTGGTTTCGTCACGGGGCATGGCATTCATCAATAAATTAGTCCGCTGACGAGCTTACAGCTAATTGTGATGTTAGGAAAGGAAGCCTGGAAGGGTCTATCTCCCTCTTTCCTTGATCTCTTTCTGCTTCCTGCCACCATGCCAAGAGGTGTTTCTCCCCTGCTGTGCCACCCTGCAGTGCTGCCCTGCCTTGGTGTCTGGCAACTATGGACTGATCTCCCATCATGCTGTGAATCAATAAACCTCTTCTCATTTAATTTGCATAGGTCTGGTATTGGATCCCAGAAACAACGAAGTGATTAAGACAGAGACTGAAATGAGACAGCACACACCCACTGGAAAAGGGAAATGGAACAGACTGACAGCAGAAAGTACTGGAAACCATGTGGAATAGTTAAAACTCTTACATTGCCACGAAGGATACAAAATAATCCAAGCATGTAGGAAACCACTTTTAAGTGGTCTTAAAGTTAATATGCACTTCTCATTTGACCTAGCAATTCTACTTGAATTTAACAAAAAGAAAGAAAAGCAAATCCACAAAGAATCTACATGCAAATGTTCACAGTAACTTTATTTGTAATACTCATGTATTTTTCATAATCTATAGTCCCAACAACAGCAAAGAAGACCATCCCATACACATTATGGAGGAACACACATTTTTCATTGCATTTATTTCCATAATCATTTTGTCAAATATTTACTTTTAATTCTTAGCTTTATAAGTAAGACTAATCAATATGTTGATGAATCAAACATTTTCTCTGCTGGCGATTTCCTTTCTCTTGGGGTAGATTTCTTTAATGAAAAGCTTTTGGCTCCTATTTCAATTTATTTTCCAGCAGAGGCTAATTATTCCTTTATTCTTTCTCCAAATATTGAAGAAGACCTAGCACCCAGCTGGCACAATTGCAGGCTCATTTTCAAAACAGTCCCAAATCAGTGGTTGTTTCTCTCTTTGCTAAGCCCGCACAAAGCCAGCTAGTCTTTCATGGTTCATCTACGCTGCTGCCTTCATGATAATTCCTATGCTCCTGGAAGGAGGCAGTGACCTCTCTGTCTTTCTGCTGTCCTGACCGCAGACCAACGAGCATATTCTTCCTGACGTGGAGGCGGCAGAGTCACAGAAAGCAGAAACAGTGAAGACAAACATCCCTTGTCACCTGTCTATATTCAAGAAAACAAAGAGGCAAAAACATCTACTTTTCAGCTCATCCTGTTGATGAAGCGAATGCTAAGGTTTTCTTTTAAATATCATTCCTTTTTACCAGTCAGTTGACAACATTCAAATAAAATGCAAACATTTTATGCATTTTTTTTTTTTTTACAAAAATGAACTTGTCTGATGCTTAGGTCTCTTTTCAAACTTGACCTCTAAGATCTGTGTGTCTCCTGCGGCAAATTAATACTATAGTCATTTCTTAGACTGACCAAGGTTATCTTAGGAGGACAATCATTTTTAGACCTTTAAAGCGGAGTGAAAGCTCCCCTGTCCAAGGCAGATCTTGAAGATCAAAGGAGAAGGAATAACCACCTCGGGTTGTGGCTCCAGACTGGTGATGTGCAGGGGAGTCTCAGGGAAGGGTAACTGATGGGAGCTGAGTTTTTGCTCCCTTTCCTAACTTCCACCCCTGCACTTATGACCATAATTAGGAGGCAGGTCGGAGTGCCCCACACATGCCATCACTCAACATGGTCAATATGTTTCTACTTTGATATTATTTCTCCTCCATTTCACCAATACATTTTAAAGATTATTTAATTAGGTAAAGGCTTCAAAGATTGCAAGGTATGCTGAGGTTAAAAACACGTTCTTTTTCTCTCTGTAATGATATCCAGCCGATCTTGCCCTCGAAAGCACAGTTTAACTGGCTTCTCAGCTCCTGCTTATTTCAGCACCACTGGGTTGTTAAATATATTGTAATTGTGTGTTGGACGAAGCATTCTAAGTTGTAATTTTCTTATCATGGGCTCAAGCTGGCCATCCAGCTGCTCATTAGCCCAGAAGGTTTCCTTTGTGCAGGATGTGATGGTGTCTGTTAAGTGCTTTGTGTTGGCTGGAAACAGAGGGCGGGTATCCATCCAGCATGATTCAGGGCTATATCTGTCATTGTTATAAATTCCACACCTGCTTCTTTGCTTCCTTAGTGAGTATGTTCTGATATGGAGACTACACAGTCATGGAAACAAGCATATTTTGTGGTGGAAAAGCAGATGCCATTTGTGAACATAAGGTCAAACCTTCTCATCTTTCTTCTCAGTGTTTCCACAGTGACATCACAGACCCAAGAAGGATGTTCAAGTGGGAGGTGTTTACTGTCATCTCCAGAGCCTTCTCTCTCAAGACAGGCCTTAGGGGGCTGCCCGTGTGCTCAGGGTGCATGATGAGTCCTTGCAAAAGCAGGAGGGGCCCTAGTCTCTCCAATGCAGTGGGTCTCATTGGTCTGATACATTGGCATCTTCTGAGGACTTGTTGAAAGTGAATCTCTCAGGCATTGTCCTGGACTTCCTGAGCTTAGGTACATAATTTAACAGACCCTAGGTGACTTGCGTACCTCTTACATTCTGAGAGCCCCTGGCCTAGATCTCCATTGTAAGCTACTACTACACTAAAATTATCTAGGAAATCATGTTTTAAGTTCTGAGGCTTGGCACATATTGGAAAGTTGTTCCTTTGTTTTTGTTATTCTTCAATGAAGATCACTCATCAGAATTTTTTTTTTTTTCAGACAGGGTCTCGCTTTTTAGTTCAGGGTGGCCCTCACTCACTATATAGCCCAGGCAAGCCTCGAACTCAGTGATCCTCCTGCCTCTGACTCCTGAGTGCTGGGATTACTGGTGTGAGCCAACACACCCAGCACTGTGGTGTGTGGTATTGATTGCTGGTGGGCGTGAGTCACCACGCCCAGCATTGTATGTGGTTACTAGGATCGAACTCAGGACCTTGCACTTGCGAGGCAGGCACTGGAACCACTGAGCTAAATCTCGGGCCCACTCATCAGAATTTTTAAAACCCTGTGTGTAGTTAAGGGTGAGAACTAGATGTCAGACTAGATACAATATCTATACCTGTGACTATCACTTCTGCTTATCAATACCCCTTAATACCTTAAAGAAGTGTATCCAAATCAAGGAAAATTTGGACCATCAAATTATGACTCAAAAACACTTTGGAAGAAATGTATAAGTTAACTGCACTAATGGGCTCAGGCCGGAGAACCCAATTAAGTGTATATTCTGGCATATGTAGAAAACAGGGTCCATTTAATTTCTCAATGTACTGGTGGTAAAATAAAACAAACAAACATGACCCCTCCCCTCCCTGGTGCTTTGTCTTCTTGCAGTGGATAAATTTAATGTCACTGTGCTTTCAAGCCCTGATAGGGTTTATAACTATGATAAAATTCTGCCATGTAATAAATTTTGATCCAGGTTTGATTTTATTTGGAGGTTATAACTGACAGTACCTTAAAATGCCTGGAATTATGGCACAATAGATTCTGTGTTTCACTTGGTTTATGGCTGGCTGCATCCCTGCCCGAGAAGGTGGGATCAAGTCCTTGGCAGCCAGCTGAATTACCTAAAAGCACACACCCAGTGTGCGTCCTGGTCTGTGGATGATCTCTGGCTTCTCGAGCACTCTGCTGAGGCTGAAGGTCAGGAGTGATATTCTAATAAGGTGCCATGTGCTTTTCACAGATTGATTTTTGCCTTCACAATCAAGGCCAACACAAATGTTTCAAAAGCTTCGAAATGATTGGGCCTATGGGAACAGACTTGAGGTTGGCAACCGATTCTCAAACAGTGAGCCATGCATATGTTTGATACAAAGAGCTCATTCAGGCTAATGTCCAAAATCACTATCACCAAAGACTACCTGGGATTCATGGAACTGTCAGATAAATAGTAATCATCTGTTTCCCCAAAAAACATTATATATATATATATATATATATATATATATATGTATAATATATATACATATATGTATAATATATATATACATATACATATATATGTATATGTTTTCCCCCCAAAATTTATTATATATGTATATATATTTTATATATTAGATATAATATATATTTTATTTATATAAACTATATATATAAGATATATATAGTTTATTATATATAGAGACACACACATATCTCATATACATATATATATGATAGATATATTTTAAATATGGAACGCTTCATGAATTTGTATGTCATCCTTGAGCAGGGGCCATGCTAATCTTCTCTGTATTGTTCCAATTTTAGTACATATGCTGCCAAAACAAGCACTTTTAAAATACATTTAATTTTGTGATTAGCTAATTGTTTTGATTTAGATATTAAATGCATCCTAAAGGCTCATGGGTTGAAGGCTTAAGTCTTCAGCCAGAAGCACTACTGGAAAGTAATGAAACCTTTAAAAGGTGGGTCCTGAATGCTTGGCTTGGTGGCTCATGCCTGTAACTCCGGCACCCACGAGGCAGAGGCAGGAGGATGGCTGAGTTCTCAGCGGCTTGCCTGGGCACCATAGTGAGCTCAGGGCCAGCCTGAACTACAAAGCGAGACCCTGTCTCAAAACAAAACAAAAAAAATTTAAAAATAAAGAAATAAAAATAAAAAGGTGGGTCGTGTTGGGAGGAACTTCGGTCACCAGGGCATATCCTGAAAGTGTGTAGTACACATTGGGATCCTGGCTCTTTCCCCCTTCTCTCTCTTTCCTTTCTGGCCACCATGAAATGAATAGCCTCCTGTGCTATATACCACTTAGCTTTGTCTTCTGAGCTTCATGCATCCCCGAGCAGCCATGGACAGAGACTATGCTCCAAAATAAACCTGCCTCCTGTAAGTTGATCTTCTCAGGTCTGCCCTCACAATGACAGAAAGATAATATAGTAACAGGCTCAAAGGGTCCCAAAGTCAAAACTCAAAAATAGGTAGGGATCTGAAGTGTTTTGCTTTCCGATTTTTTTTATATTTTATAATATTTCCATGTATGAACTATTTCCATGTGTGGAACATTTCACATATAAAATATTTCTATATCCATTGTAATGATATATCTTAGGTATATTTTGTTAACACAAAGTTTGCTTATGTTTCATATATATATGGTTCAAAGATAATGTGACACAATATTTTAGTACACCTCCATTTGGGCTGCAGCCTAGCACATGAAGTCAGGGGTGGAATTTACCACTGTGGCAATATATGAGTGGTGAAATCTTTCAAATTTCATAGCATTTTGGATTATGCATTTTCATATAAGAGATGCTCAAATGTCAGAATTCTATCTCCCAATATCTGTTCCTGACACACACACATATGTGCGTGTGTGTGTGTCACCCTTGTATGTGATTACTACTATGTCATTTCCACTTCTATGCACTTTCGTCTTCACTAGTCATTATTTACCTGTTAAATCATTGAGAATCTACTGTGTTACAGATTTAGCTGAAGGCACTGGAAAGTCCAAAATTAACACGACAACAGAGAACTTATCTTTGAAAACCTTATGCAAATCTGAAGAAAAGAAACGAAAAGTTATAAGCTGTGTCAGATTTTAAGTGATGTAAAATCAACATCTGAGAGATGAATAGATGAATAGACAAATGAGTAAATGTAGTTTATCAATGTAAAATGATGAGATTTAAAGACAGAGGACCCAGCAGCTAGGCAAACATGTGAAATCCAGGCACATCGTTCTGAGAACAGTTTGGCGGGTAACAGAAGAGTTTTCACTCACACGCAGTACCCAGTTGGAACTAAGTGTGAAGAGGACCTTTTTCATTTCAACAACTCACTGAAACTCAGATATCACTTTTGTGGGAATCTATTTTTATCCTTTTGGTGTGAAATGATAAGAGTATACTCTTTAGGTAGCATGGGCCACACCTGAGCAGCACATAAAGTAAGAAACTGGACTGGGGAGAGTTAGAAGGCAAATGGGAAGGAGTCAAACGAGGATATGATGGATCTGAGGCTCTGGGAAAGATCAGGAAGAACTTGGTGGATGGTCACGTTGGGTAGGACAACGTAGGCAAGAAAACAAGTCAATGGACGCACTTTTACCTCTGATCAGAAGAAAAGTAGGCCAGGAGCCTGGCAGGCCCAGGAATAGGAGACCACCATTTTGAATGGCCCAGGACTCTGACCTCCACTCTTTCTTTTTTGATATTACCCTCCCCTGATCTCACACTTCTGGGCAGTCTCAGGCCTATGGATGTCAGGTGTTGCCTGGAAGAGGCCAGTAGATTCAAGTACAAGGATAGAAATCCAGTGCAATTGTTTGGGAGGAAATGTGGCTCTGATGTGACCCCTCAGCCAGAGAAAAGTGACAAGGAAAAGGAGGGGACCATTGCTGGTGATGTGTAGGGAGTGTGTCTACACCAGAGCACATCTTGCCTATCTTTCCCAGCCTAAAAGAATGACCAGAGCACCGCATCCTCCAGATCAGCTGTCTCCACATTACCATGATGTGCGCCAGTGTCAAACAGCGTTCTCTTCTGTCATTACTATTTGAGGAGTCGTGGGATCTGTGACATCAAAAACTGTTACCGGATCTGCCACAATACATAACAGTCTGGCAAGCCAAATGCTTTGGGATGTTTAGCAGCACTCTGAGGAAGGGAAAAAGGTTAAATTTTGGGTGCACGTGTCAGAGAGTAGGGCATACAGTCATCAAGATCGCATATTCCACCCTTCTAATATTCCCAGAGAAGTGCTACTTGGTATGATGGAAATATTCACCCCATCCAGCCCTTTAGAGCTGAATGTACATGGGCAGGAAGCTGCAAGTGGAGCTCATCCTAGAAAGAAAGTGATCGACCTGGGCCACAGGGTCTACAGCAGGGGGATGTAACAGTCTTCTTGCAAGGAGCTGTGGGCCTTTATTGGGCCCAGCACAGGATGGGTAATATCTGTCATGATCAACTGATGGAGCATAGATACAGTGATATGATTTTCAGTTATTTTTAAAAAATATTCAGCTGATTTCCTGAATATATTTAAGGTACACAGCATGATGTTTTGATTCATGCATACATAATAAGATGATTATGACAGGCAAGCAAGTCAACACACTAACTCTTTCCGTAGAAATTGTGTGTGTGTGTGTGTGTTAAGCACCTCTGAAACCGACTCAACAGATTTTCAGAAAAGAACGCAGGAGTTGTACTTGTGATCTTCACGCTGCGTGTTTCATCTCTGGACTTGCTCATCTGCCATGACTACAACTTTGACCGACAGTCCCCTGATTCCTCTCACCCTCTGGCAAACACTGTTCTGTAGTTTGCTTCTGTTTTCTGTGTGGATAGGTACTGTATATATAAGTGAAATCACACAGCCTTTTTAGCACTATGAAGAGATAGTTACACTCTGGTGTTCACTGTGTTCTTCACAATAGCTAAGATACAGATATAATCTATGTACATTTACAGATGAATGAGGAAAGAAATTCTGATATATATGTGTATGTTGTACCCATAGAGTATATATTCACATATAAACCATAATTTCTTTATATACATATATAAATATCTCATTTACACTCAACCTCCAAAAAGGAAAACAGTCCTGTCACTGGAACAACCCAGGTAAACCTGAAAGACATGATGCTCCTTGGAATAAGCCTGGTTTCAGTATCACATGTTAAGTTACACAGCTTCAGTGAGGATTTTTATTAGTGGTTAAGAGTAACTTGGATGTTAAAAAGTAAAATGGTTCTAATTCAGTAACAGTGAGGTACATTTTTCAAATTGTTCACTGGACAATCGCAGCGGGGGCTGAAGCCCATGGAAAAAGTGAGGCCGGCTTTCCATCATGCCTCCGGCCGCCGAGCTCGCATGGCAGCAGGAACACATGCACCTTTCTGAAACCCTTTTTACTCCTGCAGCTCTTTGCCCTCAAGGTTAAAGTCACTCCTGCTCCTCTCGATTTTTAGCCAGACACCCACTGTCTTCTAAATACCCCTGTCTTTATGATCTGTGAAGTCTGCTCACAGTCTGTCTGCTCAACCCCTACATGTGGCCTATTGAGTCCCTACCCCATAACAACCCAGTGTTCTTTATCCTTGGGGAAGAGATTTGTTCTTCCACCACAAAATATGATGTACTGTGGTTTCCTCATGTTTGGAAGTTGTTTGCATACTGGCTTATGAAATTCTGTGCATTTTCAAAATTAATTCCTATTCACTTCATATCTCATTTGGAAAAGACTCTTCAAGGTTGGTTAAACCGTTTTCCACTAAACATTTGGCTTCCTCATCAGCACCCTAGACAGACAACGGCCTTCACTCCTGCAGTCTCCTGTGATGGCAGCGAGCTCCTCATTAGCAAGAAATGACTCTAATTCTCACCAGAAAACGATCCCTTAAATGAGGTGGAAACTTGTTTCCCTATCATTTCTACCCATTAGTCAATTGGCTCTGAAGAGTAAAATCCGTCTATTTTCCCCCGCGGCAGCCCTTTGGGTATTTGGCACCAGCTTCTCCCATTGTCTTTCCTGAGCTCCACGTCTTTAGTCCCTGTACCTGTTCTGCAAAGGAAACCCTTCTGATTGTGCGGGAAACTGATGATTGCCTGGCTATCTTGGCATGGAGGTGGAGTTCCCATAGCACCCTCTGTTCACAAAATTCCTGCAGAAATTTCTGACCTGAAGAAGAAAATTATCTCACCATCTATAGAAGAGATTTTGCTGAGATTGGGGCTCACTTGGAAGAGCTACATCCCCTCATTTCTGCCTTGCCCATCTTGAGTTCTGGTTCTTCTGTGCTTTAGTTTTTTTCTTTCTTTCACATTCATGCAACCGGAGAGGTAAAAAAGATGTTGACCTTGCC
>PVIC010039452.1:0-17106 GCA_004025085.1 Thryonomys swinderianus
GCAGAGCCAGCCTGAACTACAAAGCGAGACCCTGTCTCAAAAAAAAAAAAAAAAAAAAAAAGAATTAATGGAATCATCCCTAAATGCAGAAATTGGTCATGCTCAGCCATTCATATGTTCCTCTACTCCTTGACCCGCCAATCCTACCTTTAGAAGTTTATCCTGCAGATATAGCTCTAAATGTATGGAAAAAGAACATGCACAAGAGTATTTACTGTAGCATTATTAGTGATAACAAAAAAATAAGAAACGATCTAAATGTTTGTCTATGAAAAACCAGATGAATAAAATATGGTACTGTCATATAGCAGTGTATTAAAAATTATTTTTAAAAAGAAAAAGTCAGGGGGCCGGAGGGTTAGCTCAGTGGTTCCGGCGCCTGCCTCGCAAGCGCAAGGTCCTGAGTTCGATCCCCGGTAACCACATATAATGCTGGGTGTGGAGACACGCCCACCAACAATCAACACCGCATACCACAATGCCAGACGTGGTGGCTCACGCCTGTAATCCCACCACTCGGGAGGCAGAGACAGGAGGATTGCTGAGTTTGCAGCGGCTTGCCTGGGCACCATAGTGAGCTCAGGGCCAGCCTGAACTACAAAGCGAGACCCTGTCTCAAAAAGAAAAAAAAAAAAAGAAAAAGTCAGGCGTAGTGGCATGTGTCTATATTCCCAGCCTTCAGAAGGGTGAGGCAAGAGGATCACCATGAGTCTGAGCCCAGTCTAGATTACATAGTGAGTTCAAGACCAGCCTGAAATATATAGCAAGTTCCTACCTCAAAACACAAACAAACAAACAAACAAAAGAATAAATGTGATCTCCATGAGTTTATATGGAATTATTTCTAGGATATATCGAAAGGGAAGAAAGCAAGGTGCAAATAGTAGTGTGTCTGCGAGTGTATTTGCTGATGTGCACACATGTACGTGTTTATTTGAAAAATGAATCACAGGAAGAATAAACCCTAAACTAATGAAAATATTTGCCAGAGTGGATAGATAGGGACAGTAGGAAAAGGATGGAAAGGAGGGAGATGTCTGAGTCTACCTTTTTAAAGTAGTGTTGTTTTTAAACCATGTAGATTAAATTAGAAGAGGTAGAAAGAAGCAAGCTCTAAAATTGAATACAAGTAGAAACAGATCGATCTAACCATACAGTAAATAAATAAGTTACTCCACAGAGAGAATAATTGTTTCAGTAATTGATTTCGGAGCCAGGCATGGTGGTGCACTCCTATAATCCCAGCAAGCTGGGAGGCTGAGGCAAAAGGGTGGAAAGTCAGAGCCCAAGCCTGGGCAGCTCAGCAACTTAGACCCTGTCCCCAAATGTTTTAGAATAAGACAGGGATATAAGTAGATCAGCTTGAAGACCCTGGATTCAAACCCCAATGCCAAAAATAAATAAGTGAATTTAGTTACTTGAGCTGTGATTGTTTCTAATTGGGGGGTGGGGTAGAAAGCTAGGATGTATATAAGTGTTTTGAGAGTTACTAAACTTGATTTTATAGATTAGTTGTTGATAGTGGTACTGGACAAGTAGTATTTTGTGTTGTGTTACAATAGGTTAAATGAGTAAAAATTTTATTGGAAATAAAGATTCTCACTGTGAAAAAAATATTGTAAAAAATACAAATAAATAAATGATAGATGCAAAAATTCGTCATCCAAAAAAGAAGATTCTCACTGTGGGAAAATAAAGATATAAATGAAGAATGAGTAGCAAAAATTAATAAAAAATATAAATCAGTCATAGACGTAGGAAAGATGCTGGTTTTGGACAACCAAAAGATGAGTAAAAATTATTCAGCCTGAAGACTAGAAGAGAAAAGTTTCTAAAAATACTGACCAAGGGCCGGAGGGTTAGCTCAGTGGTTCCGGCGCCTGCCTCGCAAGCGCAAGGTCCTGAGTTCAATCCCCGGTAACCACATATAATGCTGGGCGTGGAGACTCACGCCCACCAACAATCAACACCGCATGCCACAATGCCGGACGTGGTGGCTCACGCCTGTCATCCCAGCACTCGGGAGGCAGAGACAGGAGGATTGCTGAGTTCGTGGTGGCTTGCCTGGGCACCATAGTGAGCTCAGGCCTAGCCTGAACTACAAAGCGAGACCCTGTCTCAAAAAAAAAAAGCAAAAAAAAAAATATATATATACATATATATACATATATATATATATATATATATATATATATATATATATATATATATATATATATACTGACCAAGACCTCAGGAACTAAGCGGTGCTCAGAAACAAACTGGTGCTCCTGTGAACTCCGGCCACGACACCGTCTACACTCCAGCTCCCACCCAAGAGATCTATCTAGAGGGAACAGCAGCCAGGGTCAAGAATTTACACCCAGATCCCAGATGTTGCTTTCCAAACACTAGACTCCCACTGAAAAGAGAAAGGATTGACTCTGAAGCAACACTGTGTGGTCAGAACCTGACGGAGCACGTCTCGGTGTCAAAGAAGCCAACTTGAAGGGCTCCCCGGGGCCAAACCTTGGAAAGTGATGAGAAATCATAAGACCATGGAGCATTTAAATGAGGGGGAGAGGTGGGGAAGATGAAGCCTTTCTTTATGCAAGAGGAAGAAGTGTGAGGTGAATGACGGAACTGGAAAATTGTGACCACTGATGAAACAATTGGTTCAAAAAGGGATTGTCAGAGATTCTAAAAAGGTTGGGGAAAAGCTGTTGGAAACAGAGGAGCCGCATGTCTCACTTACTCATTAAAAAAGAGAAAGAGGGGCCGGAGATTTAGCTCAGTGGTTCCGGCGCCTGCTTAGCAAGCGCAAGGTCTCTGGCTCGATTCCCGGTGACCACATACAACAATACTAGGTGTGGTGACTCACGCCCACCAGCAATCAGTACCACATACCACAGTGCCGGGCATGGTGACTCAAGCCTGTAATCCCAGCACTTGGGAGGCAGAGGCAGGAGGATTGCTGAGTTTGAGGTTTGCCTGGGCTACATAGTGAGCTCAGGGCCAGCCTGAACTACAAAGCGAGACCCAGTCTCAAAAAAGACAAAAAGTCCCTTTAAGATGGAGTGATCTGACAGAACTATCTTAAACATGAATGGATTGCAAATGACAGATTATGACTGATCTATGTGCCTCTCGATATGATGCAGTGGGAAATAAAAAAAAGATCCTATGTGCTACACTTGCCAAAAAGGAAATAATATTATTGGATCCTTTAAAAATACCATTTTCAGGAGAAATCAGCCGAACATTTAAAAATGGCAAGAGGAGGGAAGTGTGGGAACACTGTACATTAAATAACCCTAAAATATGTGACAGTGAAATGTAGTGGGGATCTTGGATTAAATCCTGGGTCAAGGGACCAGAAATGCAGATGCAACGAAGCATAATGAAATAATTGGGGATAAATGAATATGGACTTCATATTAAATAACAGTATTACGTCAAAATTGACTTTAAATGTGATCGTGGTATTGTGGTTATGTAAGAGAACGTCTTTGCTCTTAGGAGATGCAGGCTAATATATTTCATAGACAAGGGGTGAGAATGTCTGCAATCTACTTGCAAATATTTGGGGAAAAATTTATACTGTGGCAAATTTGCGAATGTAAAAGAAGGATCGCGTTATACTATCCTTGCACCTTTTCAACAGATTTGTAATGCTTCAAAATAAATGTTGAGGAAAACGATGAATTGAACATGAAACCCAAGCGTGTATAAGGGTAAAGAGGGCGTGCTTTCTTGGTAGGTGTGCGCGCTGTTAGAACAACAGGTAAGTCGTTAATGGCTCTGCTATGAGAAACTGGTTACTCAGCAACATCAGTGGAAAATACCCTGTTAACTCACACTGGGGACTGGAGAAGCAGGAAAGAAAACAATTTATAACCCAGGCCCTGCGGACAAGTCAGACTTCAAACACAGACTGAAAAAACAGATGCGTGGCTTCTGTGAAGCTACTCATGGAACTTTTCAAAGCCTGTATCCACAGCTACACACCCTCACCTGGTTTCCCGAAACAAGCGTGGTTTGTGGGGTGTGCCATGTCTGCCACCAAATGTCACCTGCGTCTGTAAGGTGCGCTGAGAGATCAAGGCACAGAACAGAGAATATGGTTGGCTACTGTTTGGGTTCACAGAAAAACGTTTCTATGGACAAAATATTTCTGGAAGAGATTAAAGATACGAGTAGCTTTTTCCCTGTGGAGGAAAAAAAAAAAAGGTGTAGGGTGTGAGCCTGTTATCATTTCATTCTATTTTAATTCGTTCCATGTGAATGCAAGCAGTGGTGAGGACTGGGTGGGTGAGTGGGCGAGCGGGTAGACAGGCAGATTGGTGGCTGGAGGGATGAATGGATGGCTGGGTGACGGGTCGGTGGATAGATGGATGGATTAGACCGGATGGAGGGGCAGGTGGGCGGGAGGAGGGATAGGTAGATGCGTGGATAGGTGGGTAGGTGGGTGGACGGGAACACACATAAACGAGTTTACAGACAACTCCCATCCAAGCGTTTGCTTCACAATGTCCCGCCCCCTCCAAGCCCCAGGTACAAGGGGCAGCTGCTCCCACGCCACGCCGGCTGATCGGAGGGCTGCTGGCCCGCGTCCCGCTCGGCTCTCCAGCTCCTCTCAGCTCTGCCCTCCGTGTGATTCCACAGGTCCTCCCCCTCCCACGCGCAGCCCCGAGACGTTTTCTTCTAACTCCTTCCCATCACCTCCCGAACCAGAGACTCCTCTGTCAACTCTAACACCCATCCGTTCTATCCGCAGGCCTGGCTTGCAGCAAATCTTTTTTTTTTTTTTTTTTTTTTTTTTTTTTGAGAGCTCACTATGTAGCCCAGGCAAGCCTCGAACTCAGCAGTCCTCCTGTCTCTGCCTCCCGAGTGCTGGGATGACAGGCGTGAGCCACCACGCCCGGCAAGTTGCAGCAAATCTCATGAACTGAAACTGGCCAAGCGCCAGCACAGGGCGCAGCCCCACCCCCACCCCCACCCCAGAAGTCTCCTCAGGAGCGGCCGAGGCCCGCACTTCCCTGGGGACAGTCCGGGAGCACCCTTCCCCCGCTTTATGGTCATGCGCTTTTCACAGCTATTTCTTTCACATCATGAAGCCCAGGAATTCTATCCCTCTGGCCTCTGTATGGGCAAAGTTCTGGCCGCTTTTATTCTGCCCAAAGACAGGAAGGATTGTGTGAAAGGCTGGGTCCCTTCTCATTCCTGCTGCCTGATTCTCCCTGGGACACGGATACAAAGAGGAGTCTAATGCCAGCCGGTGCCTCACCACAGGCTGCGATGCCACAGAAATCTGCTTAGAAACAGCAGCAAGGGCACTAGGACTCTACCTTTTAGATCTGAAGAACAGGTGTGGGGAGCCTGCTGGCGCCCCTGTGCCAGCATGTGCCCAGCTTGCCCACCGTGGGTGAGTACTGGCTTCTCGTGGCCCCTCCCTGCCCCGCCTCTAGCAAACCATCTTCTTCCAGAAGGGGGGCCCGCTTCTTCTCCAGGACCAGCTGTGTGCGGACTGCGTGTTCTCGCCCAGAGCCCCCGCCCGTGCTCCACGCACCTTAGACCACAGCCCACGCTGGCATCTTGCCTCCCTCCGTGCCTCGATGAGAGCAGCTCTTAGCCCATCCGGGTGCTGCCTCCTGGCTCAGCCCTGCCCCCGAGGAGTGTCCCAGGGTCCGGATTCCCTCCACGGCCGGCATGCTCGCTCCGTGCTGGGATGACAGGGCTGTGCCGCCACACCCAGCTGGCATCCCGATTTGGGGGAGGCCCATGTCCTGGTGTTCCCGGGAGAGAGTCCAGGCTTTGCGCGGACAGGATGAGCCCACGGGATGGTCATCGGGACTTCGGGGCTTGCTCTGTCCCTGCTCAGAACCTCCCCCAGCATCAGCGTCTTACTAGGAGTTAGGGGTGCAGTGCATGCCAGGCACCCTGCTGAGTGCTTTACCAGCCGCGCCCCCTTCAGCCCGCACAGCCGCACGCGTGGTACGTTACCATGTGACAGGCCCGGAAACTGAGGCCGAGAAAAATCTAGTAACCTACCCTCTAATAACATGCACGCAGCTAGAAAATGCTGGAACCAGCACGCAGGTGCCAAGACCCCAAGGCCCCACTCTGGCACCTTTACCCAGGCCTGCTTGGCATCTGGCCTCAAGGCACTTCCTCCACTACGGTCTCGAGGGCCTGAGCAGCTGGCCTCCAGGCGGCTCTCGTTCGGTGCCTGTGTCGTGACTTGTGACCATCCGAGCTCGGCGTCCTGCCTTCAGGGGCAGACAGGGCCCTGACCCGCCTCGTAGCCCCGCCACACTTCAGAAAGAGGCTGAGGGCTGGGGGTTCCGCCTCTGCCCTTCGGTTCAACTCCTCAGAGCCTTCCTAGTCGCGGCCGTGGGGTCCAGATGCCCTGGCCCCGGCCGGGCCAGCACTGGCTGCGCCCCAGACCCCGGGCTCAGGAAGACGTAGGTTCCCTGGTCGCACGTCAAAGCCGTAACCCTCCAGCAGCCCCGCGCTGCCTCCTCAGGATGGGGCCGCAACCCGCACTGACCAGAGAGGCCGCTGAGACCGAGGCGCCAGAGCAAGAGAGCTGTGGGCTTAGTCCTGGTTTGCAGCCTCAGCCGTGTGACGTCGCCCGAGTCCCTCCACCCCTCTGAGCCTCTGTCCCCGCTTACACCGCAGGACACGAGCGCTCGGCCTGTCGCCCTGAGCGCAGAACTGGCATCTCCTACCGTCTGCCCGTCCCTGGTGGGAAGCAGGCGCAGGTGCGGGGCAGCGGGGCAGGGACCAGGAGAGCAGGGCAGCGGGCGGCCGCCCGGTCATCAGTCACAGGCGACCACGGCGCCTCGGGAGAACGCGACGCTCTGCCGAAGTCCGCCAATCAGAAGTGCCGATAAGTGGGTCCCCGCTTCTCCCCGTCCACGTTTCCCACTCTCTTCCCGGTGCCAGCCACGCCTGCCAGGCCTTTCAGACAGTCTCTCCTCATCAGCCTCACCCCGTGAAATTTCTCCCCACAGACGCTCACCTGCACCACACCCCGCAGGCCTGACACGCTGGGGTGTCGGGGCCACATGTGGACGTCTCCGCTCCCGCGCAGCGCCATTGGCCTCCACTTCAAGGCTAATGCACGATCCAGGTTCGTCTCTCTTCTCCTGCCTCTATCCCTACGCGTGTGTGTTTGCACATGCAGATACACACACACACACACACACGCCTACACAGCAACCACGGGGCGCCCCGTCCTCCCCACGCAGCACGCTTTCTTCCCTGGCCGCGCTGTGCTCGCCGGCTTCTCCCTGCCGGCCACACCTTTCCACTCCTGGTCCCCTGGCCGGAGGCAGCAGCGTGGCCGGCGGCCTCTAGATGTCCCTGGAAGACCCTGAGTCCTGGCACTCACACCCTCCTGTCACCTCCATCCCCCGACACGGGCCAGGCGCTCTTCTAACAGTCAGGTACAGCAGAGCGGGCGAGCTGTCCTCTGAACCCAGGCCACCGGGCTCCGCCCTGTCCCGCTCACCGTCCTGCTCACTGCCCGGCGGAAGGCAGCTGCCAGGGTGTGAGCTGCCCAAAGAGAGGCCCGTGAAAGGCGGAGGAGGGCAGCCTCAGACTGGCAGCCTGCAAGGAGCTGAGTCCTGCCGCCAGCCCCGTGGGTGGGTGCGGAGATGCAGCCCTTCTGGCAAGGGGCCCCGTGTGAGGGCCACACTCAGCCGCGCCGTGACCCCCAGGAGCCACGGGATGACAAAGCCTGCAGTTGCAGGCTGCTCTGTTTGGGACGTTTGTTACAAAGCAAGCGATAACGCATGCGATCCGCTCCTGCAGAAAAACAGAGTCCTGCTGCTGACTGAGCCACACAGGCTCAGAGCACGCCCACACTCACTGAAGTCACACTCACTCACACACGTGCACACCTCCAGCGTCCTCTCGGATGGCTTGGCCTGAGAATGACACACTTTCCCCTCGCTGTGCTTTGCCTCCAGCCTCGGGTCCTCAAGCTTGGACACTGTGATCCTGTCCACATTGCGACCGAGTCTGGCACCCACGTGTGTCACTGTGTCTCGGGCCCTGTCCCTCATTACTACCCTAGAAACGGCGAGCGGGCACACCCAGCCTCGAGGCCTCCCGCCTCTCCTTCTTCACAAATAGAAAGACGATTTCTAACCAGATTCCTTTTCCATCAGCCACCTCCACTGGTGACAAGAAATCCTGACCTTCTATCCCGGAGACAGTCTGCGATGGACTCGCACAGCATCAGTGGACACCGCCGTGCACCAGCTGTGCCCAGGAGGCCGGAAGGACCGGGAAAGACAGGGCTTCCGGGCTCCCCTTCCTGGGAGCTGGGACCCACCGCGCTGCCCCGCCAGCAAGAGCAGCAGAGGCGGGAGGCCACAGCCCCCTGCTCAGCCAGGAGCAGGCCCGTGGGGAAGCTGCAGCGGCTCCCGAGTCTGCTTTCTCCTCCTATTAAATATAAGTAGCCCTCGTGTGCAACTCACAGGGCTTTTGATTTAGCCAGGCAGTGCGTAGATCAGGCATGATGGTGCACAGCTATCATCCCACCACTGTGGGAGGCTGAGGCAGGAGGATCGAGAGTTTGAGCCCAGACTGGATAACTTAGCAATGTAGCACCTTAATTTTTTTTTAAACGTTCTAAAATGATTGGGCCTGCAGCTCAGCGGGAAGGCCTTGGTTTAGGTCCTCAGTACGACGCAAAGAATACAAAGCAACACACCTACAGCACCTGGAAGAGGGCTCAGCAACCATGATAAACAACTCTGATTTACTAGAACTACTGAGTTCAGAGCAGAGAGGAAGGACGGGTAGGGAGGAGTGGACAGGCCCCCGAGAGCTGATGCCCTGGAGGCTGACACTGTGGGGGGGCCGGGCTGCACCCACTGAGCGGCAGGAGCATATCAGGGGTACTGCATAGCGGCGTCAAAGAGTGAGGTGAGGAGAACATACGGCAGCTCCCGACAAGGAAGCCGTGAAACTGACCGCGTGACCCAGCAGTCCCGCTTCTGCGCATGTGCCCCAAAGAAACGAAAGCAGGTTCTCAGGAGCAATTTTCACAGCAGAATTCCAATGGCCAAGAGGTAGAAGCAAGCCAAGTGCCTGTCAACGGATGAATGGACAACAAAATGTGGTATATAATACGATGGAATATTACTAATATAATATTATACTACAGTGGAATACTATAATACAGTGGAATATTAGTCGGCCCTAAAGAGGAAGGAAATTCTGACACATTCTACTGTATGGATGAAACTTGAGGACATTCTGCTAAGCGAAATAATGTGTTGCACAGACACATGCTGTGGACTCCACTTCTTTGAGGTTCCTGGAGTAGCCAATTCGTAGACAGAAGGTCAAATGGTGGGTGCCAGGAGCAGGGGGTGAAGGAAAAAAGGTGCAGAGTGTTAATGTCCCCTGGGTAGAGCTTTAGTCCGGGAAGATAAAAGTTCTGGAGATTTTTGGTGGTAACAGATACACAGCAGTTGGAAGGTCCTTAATGCCCCCGGGCTGTATGATGAAAAGGATCCACTTTATGCCTGTATTACCACCAGCAGCACAAAAACAAAGAACGGGCTGTGTCTGCCCACGTTAACATATGAATCTTTGTAAAAGAGGAGGTTAGAGAAAAATCTGTACAGTATGACACCATCTGGGGTTCTAGATTATATCATATGCACATAAATTTGTTAATACAGTGAAAGTGTCCTAGGAATGTGGAGTGTGATTAAAAGAAACAGTGAGTGTTTAAATTCTCTTAAACACATTATAGTAAAAGACACAGTGTCATTAATTCCCCTCCAAATGCTCCTCCCTCGTCAAACGCACTGTCGTCCTAACCACTTCCGGAAGCGGTTCTGCAAGTCCTCTTCCCGAGCATCATGTCAAATCACTGTCCACCAATCTGGCACCTTGTGACTTCTTGCTCTTCCCCCAAAGTCAAAATGACCAACGGAACCATCTTATCTCGTGTGACAAGAGGTGGCAGACAGGGCTCCGCGGGCCATTTGCCTCTGGGACAGCAGCAATTCCCGGGCCTGTGTTTTCCTCTCCAGCCTCATTAGTCCTTCTCAGCCACTGTCACTTCACCGTCCGGCAAGACCCTCTAGTGGGGCCCAGCGCGCTCCCCTCGGCCCTCCGCCTCCTCCCCGCAAGGTCCCTGCTCCCCGGCACGTGTGAGCAAACCTGAGGAGCCCACGTGGCTATGTCACTCGGCAGCCGCAGACTCAGAAGAACCCAAACGGGGCAAACCCACACCGTCACAGGCACAGTGCCAGGAAGATGGCTCACCTGTCGCCTGTGTCCTGGCTGTGTCTCCATCCCTCAGCCTCACGCTGCCTGATTTCCGGCCTCGTCCCAGGGCACTTCGAGGAGCATCTGAAAGCCATCAGGAAAGAACCACAGAAGAATCTTGAAAAAGGTCATCCTGCTCTGGTGCCAAGGCGAGGGGGCTGTCGCATAGGCGCCCAGGTGCCAGCCCTCACACCCTGATCAGACTCTCTCAGCTTGCCAGCCATGCAGCAGTGCCTACTTCATGAGCAGGTGGCACAGAGAAAGGACCACACTGATCTAACATACCTAGAATGAGGCCAGGCCTGGAATAAGCATCTTGCGCACTGTGCCCACCACTGCTGCCAAACGGAGACATTTTGGCGAAAAGCATACCAATAAAGAGTGGTTTAACACTGCGGAATGGCCCAAGCTGGTTTTCATTTTTCAACTGTTCAATCAGACAGTTATTCCATCAACCAGGAATTGGGGGGGGGGGCCCAGGACAGGCCAGGGCGTCAACACAGTCAAACGGAGACCAGGCCCTCCCTTGAGGAGTTTCCCATAAGGCAGACCCAGCCTTCTCTTGGGCACATGTGGGCTGCCGGAGAACCACGCACGTCCCCTCCTGGCAACCACTGCCGGGCAGAGCAGCAGCGTCCCTCAGCCACTCCTCCCAACAATGCCACGTCCTCTCTGGATGTCTGTCGCTCCTGTGGCACCTCGGCCAGACCTGTGGCTGGCTGCCCTCATCGCCTGTCTCTGCCCCATTGTCATTCCAGGGCCAGTCCTGCAATCGTGACAAGACAGGCAGAAATGTACCGAGGAGCCCCCTGGACGAGCCGGGAAATACTCAGAGACCCACAACGATCCCAGTGGAGCAGTGACGAGACTCCCCCAAAGCAAGACATAGGGAAGAGGTCTGGGCTGACCTCAGCCTTCAGTGATGGACACAACCGAGAGAGGTTTATCCGGGAGCGGGCAGAGCCAAGGGATGGGAAAAACAAGAAAGAGGAGCTGAGTCCCCGGAACCGTGGATACAAAATGGAAGAAGGAGGGATATCAGAATCATACCGTAGGGAACCTTAGACGTGAACCTGAATCAAGAGGAAATACAGAGAGACACAGCCTGAGCTGTGATTTAGGCAAAAGGATCTTCCAACATCCTAGATGCATTTAGTTCAGGGCGAGAGGCACCATCAGGAATTGCGGTAATTGAGACAAGTTCAGGGGAAGTTTCGTACCAATGACATACGGCTCCAAAATCCCAGGGAAATCTAATCCCAGACACTTTGCCAAATCAGCCAACAGTGAATGGGAGATGGTGATGGTGCCTCCCAGGCCTGACTTCATGGGGAGGGAAATAAACTATCTGACCTCCACACATTCTGAAGTCTAGTTGTTCACCACCCCAGCAGCTGCACCGTTTTACGCTCCCACCACAGTGCATGGGGTTCCAGTTTTCCCACATCTGCACCCACACCTGTGACTTAATGTTTGTTCATTTTCACAGTAGCCATGGCTTATGTCTAGATGTCCCCTCCAAAGCCTCAAGTGCTCATAGATAGGGCTTTTTGGAGTTGGCTGTATCCAGAGTGTGGAAATGTGGATTAAGGGTGTGTAATGACTGAATTAATCCACGGATTGGTTTAGCATAGTTCTGGGTGTGGGCAATGGGAAGGCCCACCCTGAGTGTGAGTGGCACCATCCAATAGGCTTGTACCCTGCATGAGACAAAAGGGAAAGGGAGGCTCGCTGCTTCCTGCTTGTCCTTCCATGGACTGTTTCTCCTCTGCAATGTCCCTCTGCCAAGCTGCCCTCCCTTATATCAGCCCTCTATGTACTGAAATCTCTACAGACTGTAAGCTGAAAGAATTTTTTCTTCCTTTGATTTATGGGTATCCAGTATTTTGTCCCAACAATGAGAATGTACCTAAGATACCATCCTAGTCAGTATGACGTACTATCTCATTTTGGTTCTGCTTTTCAGTTCTTTGGCAACTAGTGATCCTAAGCATTCCTTCACATGTTTGCTGGGCAGTTGTATATCCTCTTAGGAGAAATGGCTAGTCAAGTTCTTTGCTTATTTTTAATCAGGTCCTGTGCCTGGGGGTATCTATATAATTAGTCTATTAACATTTACCAGAGCTATGACCGGCACATGTCTTCTTTCATTCCGTAAGTTGCCTGATGCATCCACATCCTTCGGGACCATCCCAGTTAAATGGTTTACACCGACCTTTCAGTGTCACCATATCAAATGCTGCTCTTTCTGAGTGGCCTCATCCTGGATCCTGCCCCACCTCACTTCACAGTCCTTTCTCCGAGATGACTGACAATAAGACTGTTGATTTCTTTCCAAAAATCTGACTCCTTCCCACCAGAATTTCAACTGACAATCACAAAATCATCCACAGTTGATATATTTTCAAAAGCTTGCATAATTTAGGCTTGGGTTTATTCAAGGGCAACTTAATATACCTATGTTCTTTAAAATGTACGTATGAGTTGGGCAGGGGTGGAAAAGGGATCTTTCTGTCACTGATGTGAAAGGTATTGGATTTCTTTTCTTTTTTTTTTTTTTTTTGCTAAATTTTGCAGGAAACTGCAGCATGAAGTGCATTCTAGAATAAGAAAAACAGTTTATAACATTGGGCCCAAACAGGTTGCTCAATAATATTTATTACCTTTTCATATTTTGTGTGTGCTGTATAATAGGCTAAATGAGTAAAAATGTTCATTTTATTAGAAATAAAGATTATCACTGCAAAAAAAATATTTTAAAGACACAAATAATAAATGATAGATGCAAAACATCTCCATCAAAAAAAAAAAAGAAGATTCTCACTGTGGGAAAATAGATATAAATGAAGAATAGCAAGAGATGAGTAAGAATTATCCAGCCCAAAGAATAAAGGAGAAAAGTTTCTAAAAATGCTAACCAAGCCCTCAGGAACTAAGCGGTGCTCAGAAACAAATAATGGCGTTACTGAAGACATTGGATTTTTTTTAACTGAATTCTTTATTGGTACAATTTATATACATCTCACAATCACATATAACGTTGGGGAATTTGTACCAGTATATGACACAGGTTAATTCTTTTTTTTTTTTTTTTTTTGAGACAGGGTCTCTCTTTGTAGCTCAGGCTGGCTCTGAGCTCACTATGTAGCCCAAGCAAGCCTTGAACTCAGCAATCCTCCTGCCTCTGCCTCCTGAGTGCTGGGATTACAGGCGTGAGCCACCACGCCCGGCACTGTGGTATGTGGTATTGATTGCCGGTAGGCGTGAGTCTCCACGCCCAGCATTGTATGTGGTCACTGGAGATTGAACTCAGGACCTTGTACTTGTGAGGCAGGCGCTGCAACCACTAAGCTAACCCTCCAGCCCAAGTTAATTCTCATTTTTACCCATATCCCTACCACCCCCTTTATACATACTCTTTTATTTTTGGATTTTTTTTTTTTTTGCTAAATTTTGCAGGAAATTGCAGCATAAAGTGTGTTCTAGAATAAGAAAAACAGTTTATAACATTGTGCCCAGATAGGTTGTTCAATAATATTTATTTTTCAGAAAATCCACAACCCAGGCTAGGATTTAGCTCAGTGGTCCTGGCATCTGCCTGGCAAGCTGAAGGTCCTGAGTTCAATCCCTGGTAACCACATACCACAAAGCCAGGTCTGGTGGCTCAGGCCTGTAATCTCAGCACTCAGGAGGTAGAGGCGGCGGGGGGGGGGGGTGCCAAGAGCGCAAAGCTTGCCTGGGCTACATAGTGAATTCAGGCCCAGTCTAAACTATAAAGTGAGACCTTGTCTCAAAAAAAAAAAAAATTTCACAACCTGCAAATGTTACATAATAGCCAGGCATGGTGGTACAGGCCTGTAATCCCAGTGTTCTGGAAGGTTGATACAGGAGGATTGAAAGTTTGAGCTGAGCCTGTGCATTAGTGAGTCTCTGTCTCAAAATAAAAAATAAAAAGGGTTAGGGATATAACTCAGGGTAAAGGTCCTGGATTTGTTCCCTAGTACTGCAAAAAAAAAAAAAAAAAGAGGATACAATACCAACAAATGCAAAATAAATTACTGTTGGAGAGCATTATTGGATTCCCGTATTTCAGTCTAATATTCTGAGCATTATGGTAGAGAACTGTCTCATAAACCAGAGAGGACCAGAAACTCATGCTATATATCATGTTTTCCATTAAGTATGATAAATTATTGAGGAATAATTAAATATAATAATCATATTATTTATGTCTAACCTCTCTGTCAAGACCCATTATGAATCTCAGATTTCAACCCTAAAAGTTTTTACTTAGTATTATTATGACAGACTTTTGGCTCCAAGATCATTTTAAATAGTACACAGAAATATGTCATTTTAACTTAATGACATTAGTGTATCTTTGGGTGCATTTATATTTTGTCTATTTTTGTTTATGCCAAGTGATATTAGTTTTCCATTAATAATATTGATACAAAGTTTCTTTTGAAATACATTTATTTAACCAAAAAAAAGTTGGTTTTAAGAAAAATTTTAAGTCAGTAGTACAGGTACTAGGCCAGCAATTTAGCTCAGTAGTTCTGGCATCTGCCTGGCAAGTGCAAGGTCCTGAGTTTGATGCCCGGAGCCACATACCACAATGCTGGCCATGGTGGCTCACACCTGTAATTTCTGCACTCAGGAGCCAGAGGCAAGAGGATTGCTGTGAGTTTGAGGCCATCCTGGGTTACATAGTGAGTTCAGGGTAAGTCTGAACTACAAAGTGAGACCCTGTCTCAAAAAAATACCAGAAAAAATAATAGTACAGGTCCTATGTTATTACTGTATGCATGAGATAAAAGGAATACAAAATCCTATTAGGTTTACAAAATATGTCTCTTAAAAATGAAATTTTGGGGCCAGAGATTTAGCTCAGTGCACCACACCTACCAAGGAATAATTTAAAAAGAAATTTTGATGAAGCCTAATATAAAAACATCTTAAGTATTGCTTACTTTGACTTGTGCTTTTTTAAAATAATCATCATTTTCAGTATCTTAACATAGCAGGCTGTAATACATATTTGGTGGATAACTGAGTGAACAATCAATTAAAGAAAGACCTTCACTGGAAGATTCACAATATCATACCTGATTACTTCAGCTCACAGGGACAATAACAAGATCATCTATAACATATCACTGAATATTTATTAAATGCCAAGCACTTAGTCAAATGTTTTATGTATATCATCTCTTTAAAACACCACAATTGTGTGCAATAGTTATTCTTTCCTTATATAAAAGTAAGATAGAAAGAGAGTAAGTCTCCCCAAGTATATCAAGTATAGTTTAAACTCTAAGAAATTTTGTGGCTAACTTAACAATAAGTTTGGAGGTGAATGGTTCCAACATTCACTCAGTAGTTCGCCAACATTAGACATTTCTGCAGTTCTCCTGACTTGCTTGCTGGTTGCAAGATGACCTCGACAACCATACATCTCATGTCTTCCCACTGGTGCCTCAAGGAGGAAAGCTACTAGAGTTGCCATTGGTCAGGCTGCACTGCAAAATGCCTCATCCAGGGGGCAATTTCTTCCACAAAAGCCCCAACACATCTGACTGTCCAGAATTGTATCACATACCAAGTCCTAGCTGCAAGGGAAGCTGGAAGAGCCAGTGTCTGGCACAAAGGTGTGGGCACACTGGGCACAGACCAGTCACAATTCATCTCTGTGGCCAGTGAAAGACTAAACTCTTTGTAGAGTGAGGTGCTCTAGAAGAAAACAATAAAGTGTAGAAAAGAAGTTTTATCCAGGCAAGATGAAAAGAAAGAAAAGAGAACCTGATAGCAAAAAGAGTTAAGGTGCAAATGCTGGGAGAACAGAGGCTGTGGCTCTCTAAGGGCTGGGTCGCACAACCTCAGCACTCTCCATGCTTGCAGTAGGATAACCCAACCACTGGGGGGCGTCCTGTATATCAGGGATACTTGGCATTATCTCTGGGCTCTACCCACTAGATGCCTGCAGCACCTCCACCCAGATGTGATGATCAAGAACATCTCCAGAGTCATGTCCCAGGGGAAAAAACTGCCCCCAGCTGAGGCCACCTACCCCAGAGTGAAAGCCCCAGTGGGTGGCCCAGTCTCCTGCAGAGAGCTGTGCCCTAAATGTGGGCACACATTAACGTGAACATACATTAGCCTACAGTTGGGAAGAATCATGCAACACAACGCTTATTTAATAACAAGGTGCTGGATACCTCGTGTAATTGTTGAATATTGTGCTGAAAGTGAACAACAGAAGGGTTATACAGATAGGTGTACTGTCACAACACTGTAAAATCAGAGGATCTCAAATCAGACCACTATAAGCAAGTCAGCGACCGTCTGAAGAGAAGTGTGCTAGCCGGGGTATGCTCCTGCTGGAGGTGCCGCGAGAGAATCCCTTCCCAGCGTCTGCCAGATCCTAGACACCGCCTGCCTCCCTCGGCTTGGGCAGCTTTCTCCATCCTCAGAAGCACTCACTGTAAGTGTTCTTGTAAGAAGGAAACAGAAGGATCAGAGTCAAAGGGAAGGTGATTATTCAAATGACCGTGAGGAAAGAGAGGAGAGACACGGGGATACCAGATGCCACAATGTTGCTGTCCAGAGAAGCCAAAAGGCAGGCAGGGGCTGGGTGGGGCGGAGGCCAAAATGTTTTTCCTTTGAATGTTTAAAAAAAATGCAGCAGTGCCGGTGGGTTAGCTCAGTGGTTCCGGCGCCTGCCTTGCAAGCGCAAGGTCCTGAGTTCGATCCCCAGTAACCACATACAATGCTGGGCATGGTGACTCACGCCCACCAGCCATCAATACCACATACCACAGTGCCGGG
>PVIC010039453.1:0-17119 GCA_004025085.1 Thryonomys swinderianus
CCCTCACACGTCAGGAAAGGCAGGGGCGACAGTCGCTCAGAAGCTCCAGGATAACGTGAGCTGCGGCAGTGACACCGAAGGCGCTCGTCAGGAGTCGACAGGTGTGATCCACACAGGATCCTGAGCAGACGGACCGAGTGTCTGTCCTGCGTTCCTCGCCGGCCCTTTCCTGGCATCTCAGCAGCTTCCAGGAGGCCTTTTAGGCCCTGCTGGTCTCACACTGACGCCACGGGAAGCTGTGGTCCGGACGTGCCGCACTGACTCATTATGGAAGGAGCTTCTGTGGCTCACAGTGAGGGACCAGTGACACTATTTCTTTTTTTTTTTTTTTTTGAGACAGGGTCTCACTTCGTAGTTCAGGCTGGCCCCAGAGCTCATGAGGTAGCCCAGGCAAGCCTGAAACTCAGCAATCCTCCTGCCTCTGCCTCCCAAGGGCTGGGGTTACAGGCGTGAGACGCCACACTCAGCATTGTGGTATGTGGTACTAATTCCTGGTGGGCATGAGTCAGCACACCAGTATTGTTGTATTTGGTTACTGGGAATCAAACCAGGGGCCTTGCACTTGCTAGTCAGGCACCGGAACCACTGAGCTAAATCTCCAGCCCCGACACTGGTATTTCTAATACAATGTCACAGAACCGCGAACAGCCTGGACTCGGAAAACCATGGCAAATGCCAAATACCCTCCCAGTGAAACTGGCTCTGTCCCCTCTGCAGGAAACGCCTCGGAGGACAGAAAGCCACGGCCAGTGGGTAGCAGAGGAGCCGGCTGGCCAGGGGAGGGAGACCAGGCAGAACACACAGAGCAGCCACAGCGCCGAGAGCAGCAGCGGGGGCTGCTCAGTTGTTCCTGTGGTTCCAAAGTGTCACCGTCACCCTGAGAAGACATGTGCCCTGTGTGACATCAGACGTGTCTGCGTATCAAGAGGTTTCAAAGGAGGCATCGCTTCGAAAAACTGTCTGTAGCTGAGAATTTAACTCAGCTGTTCTGCCTATACCATAAGCGATCAGCAGGTCTTGTAAAACCATCTCCAAATCACTCGCTTATGCATCTAACCAGACAAATCACATATTTTGCCTCAGTATTAAAAAAAAAGTCAGGAAGCTTATTTTACCTCAGTATCAGACATAATAAATATATACTCTGAAAATATTTGCCTTTTCATGAATACTGTGTTTATCTGCACAAGCTTAGTGACTGTGCCTAAAATGTAAAAGGCCACTGATATTCTTTGTGTAATGACTAAGTTCTATTCCTGAGACTAGGTCATTAAGTAAACTGGTTGCTAAATGAGGATTTGTATATAGTATGTGCATTAAAATATTCAGAACAAAAATGGTCAAAGGAAAACTCCAACTTCATGACTTTTCATTTGTATAACTCTTACATGCACTATGTACAACATGAAACTACAGCAGTGAATATACAGTACAACCAGCAAACATTACACTACTGCATAAACAAGGTGTAGCATATTAAAAGAACCTCACTGGTACTCTATCAACGTGTACAGAACAGTACAAAAAGTCCCAAAAGCCTCGGTTGCTAAGTGCGAACGGTTGTCAAGCAGGTAGGCTGTAAATGAACAACAGCTGTAGCTGAGATTATGCCACGCACCACCATGCCTGGCTTAACTATGGTATTTATTGGCAAATTTAAGGCCTGTGTTATCTAAGTAATATTAGTTATTTGTAAATAATTGCATTTGAAGATTTGATTATGTCCCAACAATTATAAAGACATTGCCAATTTGTAAAATTAATAAAGAAAAAGGAGAACTAAATCCATTGTGTTTCACCTTAGCCACAGAAGGGTTCTGGGTCGATTTTTCTTGTTAACATCCGCGTCTGAAAGGAAGGAACTGCGCTTCCGCGGGGCGTGGGCCTCGCCGCGGTAATTCCAGTCCACGAGAGGAGCCCCTGTGGTTGCGCCCCCTCTCCCCTCCCTCCCGGGCAGGCGCATGCGCAGTGGCTTAGGTCTGCGCGTAGTGGAGCCAGCTCAGGGACTGAACACACAGCCGTGGAATACAATAAACAGGACTTCACCGAGGTCATTCATTCATTCCTTCACAAACGTTTGCTGAAAGGCAAATATGCACTTGTCCTCGGTGCTAGCGACAGAGCAATGAGCAAAACATCTGCCGTCCCAGAGCTCTCGCTCTCGCTCCCGCCGAGGAAGCACTGCCTGACCGCTGTCCTGCTCCCGCTCCAACCGACCCAGCCTTGGGCCTCCCGTCCTCAGTTCACACGCCTGGCAGCGCCTTGCTCATCTCCCTACGGCAAACGCCGCAGCACTTGCCACAGGTTACCTTTCTGGATAATATAAGCGTTTTAAGATAAGATCTCTGACATCCAGATCTTACCATCTAGTGGGGAAACACGTACCCCAGAGCAGGACGGACAGGGAAGAACAGTAGTTTTGAAATCAACCAGCCCTAAGTTTCAATTCTGACTTTATATTTACAACCTAAGGGCATTTGTGAAACATAGAGATTTTCTAAGCCTTGGTTTCTTAGCTGTAAAAGAAGGAATGATGCCTATGTAACAGGGCTGTTGTGAAGATTAGAAAAGTACACAAGTGCGAGGTGGCATAGGTTGACTTTTATTAAAGAATTATTAACCCCTGCTATAAATTATTAAATAGTAGAACAGGACTAAGAAGAGATGGGTATATGGGTCAGAGACTTTTATGGCTGTTTTGCTTTTAATTATAAAGACTGTGGTATGTACATAACATTTTAATGTACACACACACACACACATATATATATATATATACACCTGTGTATGAGTACCTACAATTATATATAGTGTTTATACAGGTGAGAGGTGTAGTATGTATGTGTGTCAAAGTATGTATGTATGCATGCACAAAAATCTTTGATTTTATATATACAAGGTGTGTATTGTTTCTGTTTCTCCCACCTCTCTTTGTCTCT
Source organism: Thryonomys swinderianus (assembly GCA_004025085.1). NCBI lineage: Eukaryota > Metazoa > Chordata > Mammalia > Rodentia > Thryonomyidae > Thryonomys > Thryonomys swinderianus. Next base: position 2,940 of record PVIC010039453.1, read on the forward strand.
CATTCTCTCTCCCTGAAATTCCAGACATGCACTATGCATGTATCACACTATTCTACTCCAGATCCTGCTCTGGAGGCAGAAGCTAAGATAAAGCATGGCTCAGGGGCCTTTAAAACAGCATAAAACCTCAAACATTGAAACATTTGAAATACCAAAACCCAGACACTATACTTAGATTCCAACAGTGCTTCAGTAGATCATGCAGATGGTCCATCTAGTACCTACCAGCATCAAATAACGCCAATACAGCATTTGATCAAGAATACTATAAAAAGCTGGGCGTGGTGGCTCATGCCTGTCATCCCAGCACTCGGGAGGCAGAGGCAGGAGGATTGCTGAGTTCAAGGCTTGCCTGGGCTACATAGTGAGCTCAGAGCTAGCCTGAACTACAAAGTGAGACCCTGTCTCAAAAAAAAGAAAAAAGAATATTATAAAAATACCACAGCTGATGTTTGACTTCCTCATTTATAAGAACAAATAAGATAAAGAAGGTATTTATATTGTCTGATTTTTCCAGAAAAGAATTTAGTAACATTATTAATCAGGAGCCAAAACATGCCAAACTAATTATTACTGTTGGACAAATTATAAGACCTGTCATTCAACTCTATAAGTCTAATGAGGAAAAGGAACTAAAATTCCTGGAGGAATACTTTCTACTCACTGAGTTGACCCATTATCTCAGAAATAAGACTGTTTTACTATCAAAATATGTATCACATTGTTAAGAATCAAAAATATTAAAAGCCACAGAGGAAACCCACTGTTTGTTCAATAGATTTCATTTCTTAAATAATATATTTCATTGGCTTTGTACTACAAAGTATCAATCTACCAGTGGATGTAACTTTTTTCCCATCACAGCTGTGATGTGAACCCTACTTTCTGTGAAATTAAGCAGACAGAAACATTCCCTTTAGGAGTCCTTAGTGAGCTGCTGCAGCTCACGCTGCTACCACGTTTCCAGCCTGCTTGCTCACTCCCTGTGCCCCAACTGAGGGCAGAGCTGCACACAGGTGTAGCTATTTGCTAATGTTCCGAGACCTTTACCTCGTGCTCTAGCAATTCTCAAGCTAATAGAAGTGCTCCCTAGGGTGAGGCAGATAACTGAGAGATGAACTCCCATACATGGAGGGAGTTCTTCTGCAACAGGAAGTTTCTCTACCAACTATGGCTTGAGAGGTTTCACTACGTTATGATCTTCAAGAGAATCCAGGGCTCAGAGCAATTTTAAAATATTTTTTCAACAGCCACTCAAAAAACAGAACAAAAAAAAAACCTCTTCAAGGATGAGGATTTAGCTCAGTGGTTCCAGCACCTGCCTACCAAACACAAGGTCCCTGCTTCAATCCCAGGTAACACCATACACAACAATGCTGGGCAATAATATACAGATAGGTCGTTAAATGGGGAATATCTGTATATTATGAAGTACGATTTTGAAAATATAGTACATGGGCTGGAGATTTAGCTCAGTGGTTCCAACACCTACCTCGCAAGTGCAAGGCCCTGAGTTTGATCCCAGTAACCACATACAATGCTGGGCATGGTGACTCACACCCACCAGCAATCAATACCACATACCACAGTGCCGGGCGTGGTGGCTCACGCCTGTAATCCCAACACTGGGAGGCAGAGGCAGGAGGATTGCTGAGTTCCAGGCTTGCCTGGGCTACATAGTGAGTTGAGGGCCACGCTGAACTACAAAGCAAGACCCTGTAGTTTAAAAAAAAAAAAAAAAAAGTAAATGATAGAGGCTTTTTCTGAAACCAGTCCAAACTGTATGAGGATGTGGGTCTTGAATATGCTGCTAATATTTCAGGATAGTGAACATGTAAAGAAACTGGAAGACAAAATGCCAACACCACTATCTGAGGATGGCAGGGAGAAACTGGCATTATAGGAACTGTTCTCCCTGTAGACACTGGGTAAAATAACAGACATTTTGATAATATAACAAATTCATTACTGTTAAACAGCCTTAATTTTTAGTTTTGTTACACACGGATAACAGCATTAGACTAGGATTTTAAAATTTAGGGCAGTATTCTTTGGGAAAGTCTAAGGCAGAAAACTGGTAGTCACTGAAGACTTTTGACCATGTTCAAATTTTTTAAATGACTGCATGAAAATGGATGGAAAGAAAGGAATGGTAACATCAAGGAGACCAGTTTTAAAAGTCCAAAAGTGAAAGTCACCAAAAGATTTGGGAAATACTTAAAGAAATGTTACAGAGCTGGTGTGTAAAATCATTAACACATACAGAAAGGTGCTTCAAGCAAAACTGAAGTAACAGCTCATTTTGTAAGAATGCCAGGAATGTTTCTTTTCTAATTTTTATATTGTTGTCATATGATATTACTCTACATAATAATCCTACTTTAAAAAATAAACATAATAAAATATAATTTTTCTAAATGTTGTATTTTTTCTTTTTGAGACAGGGTCTCGCTTTGTAGTTCAGGCTGGCTCTGAGCTCACTATGTAGCCCAAGCAAGCCTTGAACTCAGCAATCCTCCTGCCTCTGCCTCCCAAGTGCTGGGATTACAGGCGTGAGTCACCATACCCAGCAGTGTGGTGTGTGGTACCATAACGGGCATCAAATTCAGGACCTTGTGCTTTTGAGGCAGACACCAGAACCACTGAACTAAATACCCAGCCCCCAAAATGGAAAAATTCTTGAAATATGCTTTCTCTGTATCAGTACATGCTAGGCAAACATTCTGGTGGCTGAGCTACAGCAGCAGCCCTTTTTCTTTCTTTCTTTCTTTTTTAATTCTGAGACAGTCTTGCTAAGTTGCCCAGGCTGGCCTCAAACTTGTGACTGTCCTGCCTGAGATTCCTAAGCTGGGATTACATGCATGTATCACTGCACCCAATTGGACTATGATTTGTAAAAAGTGCACACAATATGATTCTCTTTATATAAAAGCATTTGTGTAAAACAGTGTATTAATGTATAAAAATGCATAAAATTGAACGCAAAAATGATACTCACAGTAATTTAAACTTGGTTAGATTTCAAGAAGGAAAGCAAGGACTGGGGATTTAGCTCAAGTGCTACCACCCCTATCTTGGACACACAAGGGCCTGAGTTCAATCCCTGATACTGAAAGAAGGAAGAAGGAAGAAGGAAGAAGGAAGAAGGAAGAAGGAAGAAGAAGAAGAAGAAGAAGAAGCAAAGCACAAGAAAACATCAGAAAAAAATCAAATAGATTCAAATTAATCCTTTCTGAAAAACAAAAGATTTGCATGAGAAAAGGTGGCTGGGAATATAGTTCAGGGGTATAGCACCCCTGGGTTTGTATTCAGTTACACACACACACACACACACAAATGACCTATATTTATAGAATGATAAATCTGAACAGTGGTTCTACAAAAGAACCCCTAGGGAAAACTTCTAAGTGTATATTCAAGGTTCCCACACCTGAAATTACTCAGTAGGTCTAGTGACCAATAATCCATATTTAACAAGCACCACAGGTAAATATTAAAGATTTTAACAGACTACCCCAAGTAACAGTGAATTTGGGCTGGGCGTGGTGGCTCACACCTGTAATCCCAGCACTCAGGAGGCAGAGGCAGGAGGATTGCTGTGAATTCAAGGCTAGTGTGAGCTACATAGTGAGCTCAGGGCCAGCCTGAACTACAAAGCGAGACCTGTCTCAAACACACACACACACACACACACACACAACAGTGAATTTGGGGTTAATTCATAAATGGATCAACCGAGGAATGTGAGGAGTGTGGTACACTAATGAGAACCAAGAATTTTGAGGTAAAAAGACCCATATGACCTGTCCGTCCAAACCCACTACTTTCTCCTCCCCTGGCCTGACTCCCCTCTAACATCCCTGCATCCCCAAAACTTTGCAAAGGCTCAACACCTCACCTTACCTCAGGTTTTCACTCAGGTGTTACTTCTCAGGGACACCTTGCAGAGAACCACACCCCCACCCCACTTTCCCAGTCCTCTTTCTGTTCTATCACTTGCTATCTAAAAGGCTCATCTCCAGAATAGATTTTTACCCATTTACTTTGGCTTCCTGTTTGGTTCCCATATGGACAAGGGTACTTGCCTCTTTTCTTCACTGTCGTAACCCCAGCTCCTGGAACAGGGTATGGATCCAGCCCAGGCAGGCTGGACATCATAAAGGTAAAACAAATGAAGCTCATATTCATCAGCAACGGGAGGCAGCTCCAGCTGTTTAACCAAGAGTCTGTTCACACACAGATTTCTGGGCCCTGACGGAGATTCTCATTTAGTAACCTCGGTTAAGCCTGACGCACTGAATTTCTGAGAAGAATCCAGCTAATATGTATGCAATTTAGAGAGTTAAATTCCTCTGCTCTTTTTTAGTGAAAACCAAACTATTTTACTTCTCAATAAGAGAGGCACATAGAATTCTGTGTGTACTGGCTCAAGCCTGTCAACCCAGCACTTGGGAGGCAGAGGCAGGATTGCTGAGTTCAAGGTTTGCCTGGGCTACAGAGTGAGCTCAGGGCCAGCCTGAACTACAAAGCGACACCCTGTCTCAAAAAAAAAAAAAAAAGCACATAGGTTAAAAAAGTAAAGCTTCTTCATGTTTGTTTGTTTGCTTTTGAGACAGGGTCTTGCTTTGTAGTTCAGGCTGGCCCTGAGCTCACTCTGTAGCCCAGGCAAGCCTCGAACTCAGCAATCCTCCTGCCTGTGCCTCCTGAGTGCTGGGATGACAGGCTTGACCACCAAGTCCAGCATTTGTGGTATATGGTACTGATTGCCAGTGGGTGTGAGCCACCATGCCAAGTATTGTTGTATGTGGTTACTAGGGATTGAACCAGGAACCTTGTGCTTGCTAGGCAGATGCTGGAACCACTGAGCTAAATCTCCAGCCCTCTTCAATTTATGTTTCAAAAGAGAAAATTTACTCCTCTAGACCCTTGTACCTAAATTAAATGACTCCACAATAGGGATATTTTCACTTATCATATTTAACATTATTCTCATACATATTAACTATAGCTTAATTTTCAGCATCATGTATGTTATTTCCATTTATTTTACTTTTTAAAATAATGTTTCAGGAGATACCGGTTATATCTTTTTTTTTTTTTGAGACAGGGTCTCACTTTGTAGTCCAGACTGGCCCTGAGCTCACTATGGAACCCAGGCAAGCCTTGAACTCAGCAATCCTCCTGCCTCTGCCTGCCGAGTGCTGGGATTACAGGCGTGAGCCACCACACCTGGCATTGTGGTATGTGGTATTGATGGCTGGTGGGTGTGAGTCACCACGTCCAGCATTGTATGTGGTTACTGGGGATTGAACTCAGGCGCTGGAACCACTAGCTAAATCTCCATCCCCCTGTTATATCTTTGTACACTTGTCCAACTCCTCTAACAAATTTCTAGATAAGAAATTTCTGAGTAAAAGAGTTTAGGCCACTGCTGTTCAAAATAACTTTCTCCAGTGGTGAAAATGTTCTAAATCGACACAACCCAGTATGGCAGCCATCAGCCAATGTAAGGACTGTCCTTGAAATGCGCCTGCAGCAACTGAGAAACTGAATCTTAGCTGCAGATAATTTTACCAGTTAACATGTAGATGGCTCCCTTGGCTGTCTTACAAGGCAGGTCTGGATAAAGTCTGATCCTATACGTGATGCCACTTCTCTCCAGAAAAACAAATTATTTGCCTTTACTCTTTGTACATGACAATAACCAGTTCTTTATCCAACTGCCAATGTGAGATTTTATGTAGAGTATTAGCAACCTGAAAGTTGAAAAATGTCTGCATGTCTTTATTACCCACTCTCATTGTTAATAACACTGAATGGGGTCAGAGATTTAGCTTAGTGGTTCCAGCACCTGCCTAGCAAGCTCAAGGTCCCTTGTTTAGTCCCTGGTAATCACACAGAATACTGGGTGTAGTGGCTCCCCCCACCAGCAATCAATACCACATACCACAAATGCCAGGATTGGTGGCTTAAGCCTGTCAACCCAGCACTCGGGAGGCAGAGGCAGGAGGGTCGCTGAGTTTGAGGCTTGTCTGGGCTGCATAGTGAGCATAGGGCCAGCCTGAACTACCAAGTGAGACCCTGTCTCAAAAAAAAAAAAAAAAAGCTGAATGGGGTACTGCAAATATTCCTACATTAACTAATTAATTCATAGGTTGGAAAATACTTGGCATCCACATTTGTTTAGGGATCCATATCAAAATTCATCACCAACATTTAAATTCACATAAAAATGTGCATTTCCAGCTTCAAATTTAATAAAATCCAATGGTCTGGCATTACTGCTCTCACTCTCCAAAGGCAACAATCGGCATGGTTTCGGGAATTCTGGCACCTTCAGACTTCCTTGGTTACAAGTCACTGCCCTACCCCTATTATTTTGCAACTGTCCCCTTTCGTCACCTAAATAACTGTCTAGCCTGTCCAAGCATCTGTGTTTATAATTTCTAGCTGAATTAAATTTTGAAAAATTAAAAGACACATAGTGCTAATCATAGCTAACTTTCATTCCACAGTGGGAAAGCGAAAGTGATTTATGATATTTCTAGTTTTTTTAAAATTGATAACTGGTTGAAGAATACTTTTTTAAGTGACCCTTTAAATTTCTTGTTCCCTAGAAAATGGCCCACATCATAAGGATTCTTTTTTTTTTTTTTGCTTTTTGAGACAGGGTCTCGCATTGTAGTTCAGGCTGGCCCTGAGCTCACTATGGTGCCCAGGCAAGCCGCCGCGAATTCAGCAATCCTCCTGTCTCTGCCTCCCGAGTGCTGGGATTACAGGCGTGAGCCACCACGTCCAGCATTGTGGTATGCAGTGTTGATTGTTGGTGGGCGTGTCTCTACACCCAGCATTATGTGTGGTTACTGGGGATCGAACTCAGGTCCTTGCGCTTGCGAGGCAGGTGCCAGAACCACTGAGCTAACCCTCTGGCCCTCATAAGGATTCTTAAAGTGTGCAATGGTAGGCTCCTTCCTCAGGGTTTAGGATTCAGCGGGCCCTAAGAATTTGCATCCAATCCTAAGATCCACGTGCAACTTCCCATTGAGCTGAGGTGTTCTCAAGGATACAGACACTCCTAGCAGCAGAGTGACAGCACAGCGTACATTTGTAGACACTTTCTTGTCAAGCAAGCCCACATGCATTGTTTCATTTCATTTTCATAAAAATCCTCTGCAGAAGGCTGATAGTTGGAACCATAATTGTTAAACCCACTTTACAGAGAAAAGAATGTACAAGAGTGTTAAAAAAAAAAATCCAAAACCTCCTCTAACCACACAAGCTGGAACCTGAACAAGCAAGGTTTCCAACACTAACCTTGGCCAAATTCAGCCAAACGCACTCCAGGACACAACTGAAGTTTGTTTCTGCAGACCGCTACCATAAAAGCAGAACCACGCCTCAGCTCAGAGAAGACAACACAAGATACAACTCACTGCAACAAACTTTTACCAAGTGCTGATTCCGCGTTAACCTAATCACAGCTATGCTTCTACCGTGGGACTACTGATACTCATAAAGCCCAACACAATCAAAATAAGATCTGAAACCACAACCTTGAAGAAATAGTTTTCTGGGTCACAGACAGGACAACAGAAAACACACAGAAGAGGTAGCAGGGCAGAGACTCAGGCACAGGTGCAGAGAAGGCGCTGCGGAACCTCACATCGGGGCTGGAGGAGCGGCCATCACGATGGCCAGTCAAGAAAGGGGGCAAGGAAGGAAACACAGCAAGAGCCGTGTTGTCCATGCTGGGTGTGTATTTGCCAGAAACATCAGGGCTACAGGACCCCTGAACTCACAAGGGCGTGCATCTGTGTAGTCTAAATCACCCCAACCGTATCAAACCCAAGTCAGGAGGCAGAACTTCATGATCCATTTGTAGCTGAAAGATAACTTGGTTGGAGACCATAAATACTCTCTCCTGCTCTGCTCAACTCCACTCGGCTGCTTTCTGTTCTCTCCTCACGCCCCCATCTCCTCTCCCTTCACCCTCTCTCTCTCTCTGGTTTTGAGTAAAATTCCTAGTAAAAAGGCCACCAAATTGGGATCACAATACTATTTTTATAAATCAGCCTTCCAAGAAAAATAGGATAGGATTTTAACTTTTTAACTTAAATAGGATTTATATATTAGTTGCTAACTTTAACAGACTTTTCTAAAATTTAATAATAATAGCTAATGAACATAATCACAGACTGAAAATACAAAAGCTACTACTGATTTGAAAAAACTATTGAAAATTCAGTATATTTTTCATTAGTGTTGTAACTAACCTCTCCTAGCTAGATCTTCTAGTCTAACTTAAGATCACTGAAGTTATGATTTAATAACTTTCATGATTTTATAACTTTCATGATTTCATTTAGAAAACCATAAGCAATGTTGCTAAAAATACACAAGACCTATGAGACAAAGGGATATAATGTGATGCTGATAAATTACTAACAAAAATTTAACTTTCAAAATAACATATATACACAAATAAATTGTTAAGAACAGTATAAATTTTCTCACCCATTTAGAAAGTAATTATTCTCAGAAATCTGAAAATTTCCTAATAAAAATAAAAAACATTTACATGTGTCTTTATGTGTTATTGCCTTTTATCTCAACAATTGTGTATGGACCTATAACTACCCATTTTACAGATTAGAAAGCAAAGTTCTGAGAAAATAAGTCATTTGTCCAATATCCTCAAGAAGTGATAGAGCTAGGTTTGAACACAGAACTTCTGATTTTAGAACCCACTCATTTACAACTCACTATGCTGATCCTGCTTCGCTAGGGAAACAGTCCTAAGGTTGTTAAAAAGAAAAGAAAGCAGAATGAGAAAGAAGATAGTTGCAGTCATCATTTTTTTTTTTTTTTTTGAGACAGGGTCTCACTGTAGTTCAGGCTGGCTCAGGCAAGCCTCCAACTCAGCAATCCTCCTGTCTCTGCCTCCCGAGTGCTGGGATTACAGGCGTGAGCCACCACGCCCAGCACTGTGGTGTGTGGTATTGATTGCTGGTGGGCGTGAGTCTCCACGCCCAGCATTGCATGTGGTTTCTGGGGATCGAACTCAGGACCTTGCACTTGCGAGGCAGGTGACAGAACCACTGAGCTAATCCTCCGGCCCTCATCATATTTTTTAAAACACTGGAAAACCCCATATAGGGAAGGTTAAATAAATTGTAGAATATATTGCACAAAGTATTCTAAATTATTATAAATAGCAGGAAGGAAATTGAAAAATGCTTATAAGAAATCAAAATAATTGTATCTGCAATACATGACAGCTGTAAAAATATACACTCATAACAAGACTGGGAAACAAGCTGAAAAAAATAAAAATTACTGCCATTTTAGATAATTTTCACTTCTGGTACTTTCATTTTATCAGTTTTGTCAGTAAATCAAGCACTCTTACAAATCTATTCCTCTACTTCTATTCTTTTCAAACAACTTTTTAGATTTTACTATATAGACTTTTACTACATTATAGAACTAATTCAACATAATTACATAATGTTTCTATCAGTAGTGCTGAAACTTTTAAGATCTACATGTTAACATCGATGATTTTTGCCATCACATTTACTACATACTTTTTAAATTTCTTACTTGAGATCCTGCTTGGTGACCACAATTAGCATATTTTAATTTTCACAACTTCATAATCTTAATTCCTATACATCCTGGGATCATTAGCCTCCAGGTTGTAAGTATTTTAAAGATTAGGGAAATTTCCTACTAAGAACATGATCTCTAAGCGAATTTTATAACGTCACTAAAATAGCTTTGTGGTAGGCGATACTCATCATCTGAGTACTTCTAAGAATTACTAATTACGTCAAACCTCTTTGAAGTGGGCAAATGAACTTTATTTCCATTTTATCAAAAAAGAAAAGTGTTTGGCAAGAGTAATTTCCCTAAAATTGGCACCATAAGCTGTGAAGAGAATTCCCTCTCCTTAACCACACAAGGTGATATGCAAAGGTTCATTAGGCTAGAGGTTGGGCTCTATTGACACAATAAACAGACTTTTTGTGGGAAAATCAAGAGGCTATTCTCCAATGATATCAAACAGATAAGAGGAGAAATGTAAATTAGACATCTCTAACCTCTGTATGAATCCACCATTCAGTAATTTTATTTTTAAGACACCTTCAGAATCATTTTAATAAAATTTTGGAGTTGATATTTAAAAACTGTATACCTCAAATCTTTAAGTGACATGGAAAACAAAAACGTTTCCAAAAAAGTTACCTCGTGTGGCCAGTATGGCATATCCAGACCTTTAACTAAGAGGATGTGGCCAGATGCCTCAGACTTTGCCTCCCTGTTCCTCCTGACTTGTACAGTCTTTATGATTCATCACGTCAAAGGGAGCACACATTTTCCTTTCAATGTTTTTCGATATACATGGCAATCAGCACAGTAAACTAGTTTTCATCCCCTACTGCATAGGGTTCCAAAACGCAAGAAAAAGTTAACAAAACTTATAAAAAACAGTGGAAAGAAATTGGTGGGGGGGGCAAGGGGTAATCTGCTCTAAAATTTTTAGCGCTGCAAAGGATCTTCAAGGTATTTAGTCCACTCTATGCCAGAAAAATATTATAATGTCGTGAGTGGGTATCAAATTAGTAGTCACTACTATTAATGTGTAATACAGTCTTACATTGAGTTCCTTTCATCCTTGCTTTCCATAACATATTTCATTTTAATAGCAGTTTATGGAAGGATATGTGTGCAAGACATTTACAACTGAGGTTTCCTCTTGTAGAAAAAGAACTCGAGGACTTGGAGAGGGCAAGACCTTAATTTGCACTGTATATTCTTAACTGTTGTTTGAAAAATTTATCTTATTCATAGTTTTTCCTATATTCATTAAAATGTTCCTGTTTCAATGCATACCTATATGCATATAATTTTATTACTATTGTCAACTAAACTAATTTTTCTTTTAGACACGATTTGGGTATTGAAATTTGTAAAAATCTCAAAATTTTTCAAAAAGAAAAAGAACCCACACGGACTCAAAACTCCGGAATTTAAAATATAAGAACACAGACAGAGGAGTGAGAGGCTTATAAGGGGCACTTAGTTCAAAAGACTTGAGCAAAGCTCTTTGCCCAACATAAATAGCTAGGTTTTAAAATGGCACTAAAATAGAGTTTCTCGTCTCAGAGGCAGAGGGGCTCATGGTGGAAAATATAAGTGTGGTTTCCATGTTCTTCGCGGGGACAGCAGGCAGGGGCTCTGGCTGGTGGACAAGGACCTCAGAAGAGCCACGTTCCCAGAAGAAAGGAGCGTGGCCGGAGAGGTCCTCCAGGAGCCGCGCGCCGCGGCGGAGGCAGCAGCTGGGGCGGCAGATGAACCGCGTTTGGGACGCCGCGTGGCTCCGTCTGACTGAGCAGCCCCACGCTCCGGAGCTGGGCGAATAATCCCCTCTCCATGGCGCTCGGAAGAGGGGCTGCGGGGCCGACTCGCTCTCCCAAACCGCCCCTCAGCCCGCGGCCGGCTCGCGCGCCCCTCACCTCTCCGTCCCCTTGCGTCAGGCTCAACTGTCAACACGAGCCTTTGTGTCTCGTTCAGAAACGAGAAGGGTCCTCAGCTGCTCCCGACAAAATGGAAAGGATGCCCAGGACGCGCACCTCCTGGAGGACAGGGGCCCAGGACCCGCGCGGCCCCGGCCCCGCCGCCCTTCCAACTTTGCGCGCCGAGCTCCACGCGTCCTCTCGCGGTCACCTCCGGCCTCCCCAGCCGCCGTCCGCTCCGAGGACCCGGGCTCGGCGGTCGCTCCCCTCGCCGCCGCGCCTCGCTCCGCCACAAAGGCAGCGCGGGGCGGTGACGGCCTCCGGCCTCGGAGCGCGGGCGGCGGACCGAGGCTGCGGGGAACGGCGCGGTCCGCGCTCACCCCGGCCTGAGAGCGCCTCCCGCGGGGCGTCCCGCAGCCCCGCAGCCCGGCGGGGTCGCGCCGCCCGCGCCCCGCCTGGGACCCCGCCACTCACCTGGCCGGGCCGGGCCGGGCGCGAGGTCGGGGGACCGGGTGGCCTCGCTGCGCCGCGCTGGCCTCCTGCCCCAGGCCGCTCCGGCACTGGCTCGGGCTCCGCCGCCGCTCGAGGTGCAGCGCCGCCGGCGGCTGGCGTCTCTCTGGCAGGCGGGGCGCCCTCCGTCCCGGGGCGGGGCGGGGCTGCGGCCGGAGGCGGGCTCCTCAGGTGCGGCCCCTCCCCGCCCGAGCCGCGGCCTCGGTCCCGCGCCCTCGCGCGTCGCGTGCGGGGGGCGCCAGACGCCCTCGAGCGCCGCCCGCCGGGCTGAGCCTGGCGCGCGGTCCTCGCGCCTCCACTTTCCGGCCGGCGCGCGGTGTGGCCGCCGTGGGGGCGGCGGGTGTCCCGGGAGGACCGGCCCGGGACTTCAGCGCCGCCGCCTCGCCGAGCCCGCGCGGGCCCACGGTGCACCCTCGCCGCCGCGACGGCTGTCTGCGCGCCCTGGACGGCGCCCGGAGTCCCAGGCGTGAAGCTGGCCTGGGCCACGGCGGGACGCTAACCCCTGGCCGTGTGCACACGGGGCCAGGACGGGGCAGGGCGCGCGGACAAACCGGACAGCCTGGGAGCGCCGGCCGGAGCCGCCTCTGCGCCTCAGAGGAGTGCGCTGGGCTCCCAGCCCCAGGCCTGGGGGCGCCGCGGCCGGGAGTGACAGCCGTCGCCCCACGATTCGAAGGCGTCTGTGGGAGACGCGGCTCTGTTTTCTTAAAACCGTAACTGTTAGCAGAAATGACTCCACCTGCAAGAAGCAGGTCGATGCTGAATGAGGTGGGAAACGACTAGGCGTAGAAAAGTTGGCCTGTTCTTGTGTCTTTGGGACGGCAGAGCCGGCTCCAGGGAACCCGGTGTCCGTGGGAGTGGGGGAGGCTTCCGCGGCGCCCACCCCGGGGTGACATCGCTGTCGAGTATTACAGTATCTGTATCGTCAGTTGTAGATAAAAGACAGCATCAATTATATTAGATCGCATATGATCTCCAAGTCAGGACTTTCGTTTGCTTGTCTTTTAAAAATTTCTCCCCAGAACCAAAACACATATATATTCTTTCTTCTTTTGGTCGATGCAGAAGGAATTGCCTGGAAATCTGGAATCACCAGAAAAATAACTCAGAGTATAATTTAGTTCTAACAAAAATAAGAGATCAGTGTGCAGATCGGATTGTCTCCCTCTCTCCTGTACCGGGAGGACCTGTGTTCTGAGCTGACTTTTAAAAATCGTTCTTTGCTGCATGTGGAGCTAAGAAACGGAAATATTTCTGTTGTTTTACATTTGAATCTCTATTGTCTGTGCTTTAAAAACACAGATAAACTTTTTTAAAGTGTCATGAGGTCAGGAAACGTGACTTTCTCTATCACCGCTATATTCTGGATCTCCCACATAATATAAAGTTAGTAAATCGTGCTCGCTTCGGCAGCACATATACTAAAGTTAGTAAATCAGTGTGTTAAGAAAAATAACTGTGACATAGAAAGGTGCAAATGATTAGCAGTTTAGCTCAACATGAAGTGGAATCCGATGTCCGTTGGCAAACTCATCATGAGAACTGGCCATACACAGAAAAGGCAGTGAAGAAAACCCTAAGATTCCAAGTTCACATGTATAAAGCAAGCTCATAAGAAGTTAGAAAAAATAAAAAAAGCTATAGTCTATAAAACTTGTGCGGGGCGGGGGGGTGGACAAGCAAGCAAAAAAAACCCAAACTTTCCAAGGTCTTTCGATCTGGGGAGGGGGAGGAACACCTTCCATTTTAAAGATAAGGAAAGCGTGAACAAAAACCAGCCTTATAGTGAAAACAGTACCAGGCTTCTCTCAGTGTAGTTCACGGACCATTTGTTGAGTGCCAAGCGCTCTAGACTCTGCAGCTGTCGCAGCAAATGTGGCACAACAGCTCGGGGCCCTTAGCCTAATGGGCAGGATCCTGGTGTTCATTCCTCCCTCGTTCAACAAATATTTATTGAGCACCTACTGTGACCCAGATGGCTTAGTACACCAACAGTACTGGCGATTCATCAGTCAACAAGATGAGTCCCTAACAACATTAAAAATTAGTCATAGTTGTCTACCTTCTGGTAGATCGAAAATAGTTCAGTGTCACCTTTGTTAGATATCACACCCTCCCTTGTCCTGAACTGGTGAGCATGCCTTCTCTCCTCTC
>PVIC010039454.1:0-17125 GCA_004025085.1 Thryonomys swinderianus
CCTTCAGACTGTGGTAGGCCAACCGAGCAAGGCTCTAGTACCGAAGCTTTCTGTATCTGTTTCTAGTGTTTGTACATTTTAAAAATATCTGATTTCAACTTCATAAGGCTGAGATTACAGGAAATCTGACTTCTACATAAGCAACATGTCTGGCTATGTCTTTAGGTGGGTAGTCAGAGAACTTCAGAGTACTCTTTTCTTAAAATATTTACTGGATTTTTTCCCACAGAGCAAGCACTGAGGTGAGTAAAACACTGCCTCTCGCAGTGAGCAGGCAGCCGAGCTGGGAGGCCACGTCTGTGCACAGAGAAGCCAATGGAGGATGAGTAAGCTGAGGAAACTGGAAACAGGATGGGAGTGGCATGATGAAGACACATGAGGTGCGGGTCATGCGGCAATCTTTTAAAGGGGTCGGAGGGGGATGTGTGATATGACCAAGATGTGAAGGATCGATGGAAGAAGAGCGCTAGGACCTGAAGCAGGGAAGAGAGAGTAAGGCCCGACTGCCAACGGTGTAAGGTGCTGCTACAAACTGTCTGTGACAACAGAGACATACTAGATATGACACGCTCAAATATGAGCTTTAGAAAGTACCTCCAGCAGTAGGTATAGAAAACAGGTTGCCACTGGGAGAACTAGAATCCACGACCAGGAAGACCTATTAACAGCACTGCAACAGTCTGTCCAGGGAGAGGGTGAAGTGGGACCAGAACAAGGGAGCGAAGACTAAAATTCAGAGAGGGCTTGGCGGGGCGGGCCCTTCTCTTCTGACTGAGTATGAAGGATCAGAAAAAAAGGGTTAAGGCTGGAGCGTGGGCAACAGGGTTGAGACTGATGCTATAAGCAACTGGCAAATTAATGACACTGGCGAGTTTGAGGTAGAAGCAAAACACTGAGGCAGAGAAACCAGATGTGACTGTAACCTAGATTTCGGAGTCAGGCGGGAGACCCAAGCTGGAGTAAGAAAAGTGTTAGCATTTGGGCTACAACTGAAGCCCGGTGCAGGGCAGGCCGTGTGGGCAGTTTCTCCACGACCTTGTGCTCTGTCTGTGGGGCCCAACACAAGGCCCGACCTTGGCATTTGGAGTCAGAGGCCCTTCTCCTTTTGTCAAGAGAACACTAATAATGGCAGGTCTCTAAATAAATATGTTATAATATGAGAAAAAAGATGTTAACTGGCAGAATTTTTCACTTTATTATATACACTGCGTATCACTTAAAAGGCATCAACCTCTGGCTGGGTTTTGATTTCTGATTAAGACTGTGTAATACATTTCTAGCACTTGATTTTTTTTTTTTTGTTTTTTTTGCTTTTTGGAGACAGGGTCTCGCTTTGTAGTTCAGGCTGGCCCTGAGCTCACTATGGTGCCCAGGCAAGCTTCAAACTCAGCAATCCTCCTGCCTCTGCCTCCTGAGTGCTGGGATGACAGGCGTGAGCCACCACGTCCGGCATTGTGGTATGCAGTGTTGATTGTTGGTAGGCGTGTCTCCATGCCCAGTATTGTATGTGGTTACCGGGGATCGAACTCAGGACCTTGCGCTTGCGAGGCAGGCACCGGAACCACTGAGCTAACCCTCTGGCCCTAGTACTTGATTATTATAACTAGCCTGCCTCCCATAAGCATGAAAATACTTTGGGAGAGAAAAATGGAAGAAATGACTTTGTCAATATCTTGGAAAATAATACTGTTCAATGTCTTGATAGTAAAAAGATTCACACACTAGATAAAATTTTATGGAGACTCACAATGATAAAAATGGCTGTATCATATACATCCCACCATGACTCATTTATAAAGGGAGTTTTTTTCTACTGTAAGGGGTAATATGGATAACATTAAAAGGAAAAGGTCAACTTCCTGAAGTAATGGCAGTATTACTGTGATCAAAGTTGCCTTCATTGGAATCAGGCTTCCTGAAAATCTTTATGAAAAAAAAGGGAAAGTTGTTATGTTTACAGATTAATAAAATTATGAGAAATCAACTTGAATTTACTTTTTTAATACAGGAAAGACATGTTACTTATGTGCCATCTTTGGACAGTGAAGCACAAGGTAGTTTACTGCCATAGCTGTCCACCAGCTTGACAATGCTCCAATAGATGCGGACTTGACATAGAGCTCAAGTAGCAAGTCTTTGATTCCCTTCTGTCAGGCTTCACAATTGGTCCATCAAATCAGTACACAGAGGAGCTTTAAACTATACACACACTGTGGATTTTGCTGTGTTGTAAATACATGTCCAGAAATGAGTAGTTCATCTGGAAATGACCTTTATATGTTTTAGGCTAATTCTGTTTAACAAAATTTAGTTTTGAATTTAATGATGAAATAGTACCTGCATAGTAGGAAGGTTGTCAAATTGCTTAACCTTATATTATGAGGGGATATTGGAGTTTTACAGTCTTTACGAATGTCATGGGGAACATGCTTGATGTTGTGAATAACGTGACTGACACGCAGTAAACGGAACAACTTGAATGGAAAGGAGTGGAAGCATAACCCTTCAAAACCAAGCAGTTGGCAAAGCAGAGAGGAGTTTCAGAACAATCCTGGTTTATTTCATTACCTGCAGCTTTGTTCTTCTATTTTGTTTTTCTGGGAAATCTGAGATGATAAATATCAGGGGATAAGACATGTTACTAAAATAAAATGGATTTCCATACAAAGTTTCAACTGCAATCAGGTAAATTAAATTATATGAGTCTGGGAGAAATAAATTTTGCTATCTGAGACTGTTAAAAGCCATTGTTTGTGACTAAGTCATCTTTTCAACAAAAGCATGAACTAATAAAGTGAGGTGAAGCGTTAAAGTTTCACAGATCTCAGGGCAAAAGAGAACCTCAGAGATAATCTAGTTTTTTTTTTTTTTTTTTGAGACAGGGTCTCGCTTTGTAGTTCAGGCTGGCCCTGAGCTCACTATGTAGCCCGGGCAAGCCTGGAACTCAGCAATCCTCCTGTCTCTGCCTCCCGAGTGCTGGGATTACAGGCGTGAGCCACCACGCCCTGGCACTGTGGTATGCAGTATTGACTGTTGGTGGGCGTGAGTCACCACGCCCAGCATTGTGGTATGTGGTTACCGGGATCGAACTCAGCATCTTGCACTTGTGAGGCAGGCACTGGAACCACTGAGCTAAATCTTCGGCCCTGAGATAATCTAGTTTTACTTCCTTATTCTAGTTGAGGAAACGGGGTTATGCTCCTGACTAATGGCGCAGCCCACGAAACCACACGGCTTGTGGGCCTCAATTACTATACTGTGTGTATGTTTGTGAGTGAAAACTTCAGTGTCACCTTAACGTAAACTAATGGGTAAATGTTTTTACTATTCAGCTATGAAGGCCATGATGAGCTGAAACCCTGTATGTGAGTAACAGTTTTACAGAGCTGTTTCTTGAAAGGGAAAACTGGGCAGTAGCTCAGGAGCAAAAGGTAGCACTGCTGCTTTCTCTAAGCACTGGGCTGGTTGCTAAACTAGCACTGTGGCTTGTGTTTAGATGACCGCAAAGCCGCCTGCTTCTTTGGAGGTGCTGGATCCACAGTGTGTGACTGAGCCCCTGCCCCGGGGGTGGGTGGGCTGGAGGGCACAGTGCCACCTGCCCTGTGTAGTCTGGATCAGGTCAGGGCAAGAAGCAGCCCTCTTGCTGCCTTTGCTGTCTCCATGGCCACAACCCGTTGCCCCTCTGCCATGCCACTGCGCCTTGGACCCAGCTGACTAAGGACCGGAATGTCTACAAACCATGAGCTAAATAAACCTTTCCCCTCTAGCTTTGAATGTTGGGTATTTTGTCTCAGCAATGGGAGAAAAGTAACTAACACAGTTAGGATCTCCCAGTTATTTATTTATATATTTATTTATTTAAAAGCAAAAACCTTTAAAGAAAAAACTCAAATAATAATTGGATGGATATGCACTTGTTCATAAGTTAAATGAAAAAGTCAAAACTAGTTTTCAATAACAAATCAATATTTTGCTTGAAAATTGCTAGTTTAGCACACAAGTGATAGCCTAAATACACAACTATCATTTTGTTAATGATGGCCCACATTTCACCTGGACCTAATGTTACAGGTCAAAATCTAAAACTATTACATTTCTTAGAGTCTCTAAAACAAGAATGAAAAGAAAACCCAAGTAAAATATGTGTAAGTTAATAACTTATTTCCTACCTCTCAATAAAACAGCAATAGAAATAACTCAGTGATGTAAAACAGCAGTAGAAATTATGATGTGAAAAGATGGAAAAGAAGATTAAATCAGTCCAATGACAATAGTGACAGTTCAAATTTTTAATAATTAGATTTGTTTCTGAACTCAAAGAGAAATGTTAAAAGGTTCCTTATGACCAATCAGCAAGCATTGTTAGTAGAACAGGCTTCAAGTTTACATACACAGTCTACTATAAAAACCTAAAATATATTCAAGTGATAAAATAGAATTACTGTCTAAAATAATTCTTGCTGGGTATGGTGGCGCATGCCTGTAATCTCAGCACTCAGGAGGCTGAGGCAAAAGGATTGCCATGAATTCAATGCTATCCTGGGCTACACAGTGAATTCAGTGCCAGCCTGAACTACGAAATGAGACCCGGTTTCAAAAAACCAAACAGCAACAACAAGATAGTTTTGTCTTAATGTCTCTATGGGAAAACCTTAAGTACTGTTTGCTTATTTATTTAAAATCCAAGACCTTCACAGGGAGCTACACCTTTTTCTTTTTTTTTTTTTTGACAAGTTCTTGGCAAGTCACTAAATTGCCCATATGGTGCTGGAATTTGAGATACTCCTGTCTCAGCCTCCCAGAGTGCTAGGATTACAGATGGGCACCACCACACCCGGACAGAATCCTTTAGATTTTTGTGTTATTTTTTGTTTTGTAAAAAATAAGTCTTAATTGTATCAGACTTTTAAAAAAATCTTAATCTCAAAAATAGCAGAGACAGGATTATAAAGTTAAAAATGCATAAATACAACATCTCAGCTGAAGTCATGGGTTGCTCAGCTCACAACAGGGTAAGTAATGTCTATTTTAGGAAGAAGGGTCCACTAGCGGATTTGGTGATAACACAGCTTTTAAGATCTCATTTTATAAAGGATTTATAGTGAGAAGCCACCTTGTCTTCTAGTATGTCAAGTGCCTAAAATTATCACTATCTTAATGATTCTTACAAATGCATATTTTAAGTACCTATGCAGGCTTTCCTTCAAATAGGCATTATGATAGTTTTAGTTGCCTTGAAAGCTCCTTTATTGTGTTCTTCTCAGTGCCAGGATTTAAATCAGGAAAATGACTTGATACAGTAATTTTTGTAGCCTAAAGTATACTACCTGCTTATCTGTTGCTCAGTCATGTTGGCATAAAGCTCCTTACCTGTTTACAGCTAAGCTATCAGTGGCGCTGACTTGGTTCTGAAGCTTCTTTTGTTTCCTGTTCTCCTTTAGTAAAACGAGTGTGGCAGCCTCCATGAACAGTGTTTTTTAAAACCAGCCCAGATTCTGTTCAACAAAGTACAACTTTGAGCTAGAATGGAATATAAAGGGAAAAGGAATATGTTGCTCCAGGCCACAAACAACTCAAAACAGTCTGAGGCATGCACGGGTGAATCTTACAAAATGCTATAGGCAATTCAGCATCAAAATTGCCATAGAAAATTATTGTTGTTAGCCTTTCTGTTGATCGTTCATATTGCTAGAATTGCTAGCAGATGGGAAAATAGATGAGTCAGGATACAGTATTAGCAATCCATATTTTTTTAATAACAGGCCACTAATAAGATCTGTAGCATCTGTGAGATTTATTTAAACAGTTGCTAGGAAGAGTTTGTTTTCCCAGTAAACACAACAAACCTTGCATGGAATACTATTTGACTAAATGTGTTAAGTCTAACGTGTAAAACCATGTGCTTCATAATGGCAGTGTCTTATTTTGGCATACTGATTATTCTAGAAACTGTAGACTCATTTAGTCTTGAGATGTTATATTTATGCATTTTTAACTTTATAATTCTGTCTCTGCTATTTTTGAGATTAAGATTTTTAAAAAATCTGATAAAATTAAGACTTTTTGACAAAACAAAAAATAACACAAAAATATAAAGGCTTTTGTCCTGGCGTGGTGGTGTACATCTGTGATCCCAGTACTCTGGGAGGCTGAGACAGGAGGATCTCAACTAGGACTACAACTAGAAGCTGCCACAAAGTGTTTTGTTTTGGCTGCTTACCCTCAGAGTATCTAGAAAAAACTTAAGATATTTGGATTTTCATTCCCAAAGAAAAGAGAAAATGGTTTGGGGTAGATATCAAAGAAAGAAAAGGGGCAAAGTAAGAGTTGCTGGATTATTTACAATGACTTGGGTACTACCCTAGGTCCTAAGTGTGGTATGAGCTACCCACACCTGCCTTAGTAGTTTCTATTCAGTTTCCAACTCGTGTTAATAAATTGGGAACTATTACTTAAAAAATATCACCTTGCTTCCCCAATTGAACCTAGCAAAATATTTTACTTCTAAGATATGAATATGCTTTATTATGATTAGATTTATGCAAATTTTTCTATTGAACCAGTTATTTAGCAAAATAAGCACGTTTCTACATAGTCCTTTGGAAGAGATTCCACAATTTTATCAATAAAAACATGCTTTGACAAAGCCAGTGAGACAAGTCTCCTTCACATACAAATGGGACTTGATTCTGATTGTCTCATAGTTGGTTTGGTGCCGTGTAGGGTGAATCCAGCAGACACACTTCACACTGAGGAGTAGTATAATAATTACCGTGTCCTGGAGAGATCTTGGCAGCTCACTGAAAAGAGGAATGATGACATTTTAGCTGCATTCCTCAGTGGCAGTTGAATGATACTGGCTTTTGCTTTTCAGTTTCTAGTAGGTAGTTTTGTCAGGAAAAACTTGATTCATGTACAGTTCTGTTCTTATGTATACTGTAATCAGCCTTAAAATTCTAGGCAGGCCCCAGGACAATCGAATTTGAATATCTTAAAACCAACCCATAATTAAATCTTTTGGGATATATTAGGAGCAGATGAAAAACAATTTTATAAGCTTTGGAGGTGATGTCTTATCTCAGTGATTCTGATTAGCACTTTGAACAGTTTTAACACACTGATCAAGCCACAAATAAGGGCTTAACAAATCAAGTGATCAATTTTGTTTTCATATATCCATTAAAAATTAACAGTATGAAACATATTTGTTATGGAGGATCACAGGCAAGTTATTGGTTACCAAATCTCTGTGGGATTATTATATAAACTTAAATATTTTATTTCTCCAATCATATTTTTTTTAGTTGTGTTATGTCAAATTCTCCTGACATGTCCCTTAAGGAATCTTGGGTAGATCTTTAACTGACTTTCAGTTATTAAAAGCCATCTTGCAGCACTACCACGTCTAACCTTCTGTGTTAGAGTACAGAGATCATGAAAATTTTTTTTTCATTTTCTAGGGACCACTGGGACCCAAAGCAGATGAGCACTGTCTCTTCTTTCCCAGCACACTACATCCTGTCCTGTTAGCCTGCGGGCCTTAGATCTCTATTGAATTCTACCTGGAACACTTCTTGGGCTAAGCAGACCTCGGGTCTTTGTTAATATACTTACCCACCCCACGTGCAGGATCTAGCTCACTGTACTGTTCAGTGGCACATCGGCGGGTTTGCAGGCTCAACTAGCTCAGGGAACAGCTGGTTGGGTGCCAGACGCCAGTCTCCCTTTCCTGCAAGCACAATTCTTGGCAAACATCTGTCTGAAATCTCATTTGACATTCGTGTGCAGCTGCTCATTTCCCTTCCACTTCCCCAGACTGTCAGTTTCATCAGGACGGGGGTTTTGTCCTGTAAACAGCTTCTTCCACAGTGCCTAGAGGACTGGAAGATAGTAGTTGCCCAATAGTTACCAAATCGGTGAAAAGTGGTAGGGTTCTCGGTAACTCCTGAGGGCAAGTGTTGGGCCTCGGTTTTTGGAAGCTCTTTTTAGCTCACAAGGCTCCCGCTGTGGAATCTAGGACCACTGTGCAACAAAGGAAGTCCTCCACCTTGTCGCCCTCGTTCATTAAACAAAGGTTCATGTGGCATCAAGTAGGTGAATGTGTAGTTAAGCAAAGCAAATTCTATCTGGGAAAACCAGGTATTTTTATTTCTTTTTGCTTTTTGAGACAGGGTCTCGCTTTGTAGTTCAGGCTGGCCCTGAGCTCACTATGTTGCCCAGGCAAGCCACCGCGAACTCAGCAATCCTCCTGTCTCTGCCTCCCGAGTGCTGGGATTACAGGCGTGAGCTACCACGCCCAACACTGTGGTATGTGGTATTGATGGCTGGTGGGCGTGAGTCTCCACGCCCAGCATTGTATGTGGTTAACGGGGATCGAACTCAGGACCTTGCGCTTGCGAGGCAGGTGCCGGAACCGCTGAGCTAACCCTCCGGCCCCCAGGTATTTTTAAATACATTTAATTAATTTTACAGTACAATAGTCTAATGTTCCACTACATGTATATTCTTAGGGTCTTTTTTTTTTTTTTTTTTGAGACAGGGTCTCGCTTTGTAGTTCAGGCTGGCCCTGAGCTCACTATGTAGCCCAGGCAAGCCTCGAACTCAGCAATCCTCCTGTCTCTGCCTCCCGAGTGCTGGAATTACAGGCATGAGCCACCATGCCCGGCTACTACATGTATATTCTTAATGTAAAATGCTTTTATTTGGATAATGAAGGACTCATTTCACAGAAAAATAGTTTCTGTCCAAAAATACTTCAAAATGGCAGCAGTGTATACTCACTGTTTGGGCAACTATACATGGAATGAAGCTCATGGGACATAATTTTTATTAATGTCACTGAGTATGACCATTTATACAATTTTCTATTGCAGTGTTATCACAGCGTTTATTCTGATTACTTAAATTATACTACTTTGATATCATAAAGATATAAAAGTTCATTTTTATCTATTAAACAGTTTTAAAAGAGGTAAAAAATAGAGGTCAGCTAACAATACAAAATTATAAAATTCATATTAAAATAGCTAAGTTTGTGCCGGGTGTGGTGGCTCATGCCTGTAATCCCAGCATTCGGGAGGCAGAGACAGGAGGATTGCTGAGTTCGAGGCTTGCCTGGGCTACACAGTGAACTCAGGGCCAGCCTGAACTACAAAGCGAGACCGTCTCAAAAAAAAAAAAAAAGCTTGGGGGGAGGAGGGGGGAGTGGGTAGGGATATGGGTAAAAATGAGAATTAACTTGTGGCATATACTGGTACAAATTTCCCAATGTTATATGTGATTTTGAGATGTATATAAATTGTACCAATAAAGAATTAAAAAAAAAAAGCTAAGTTTTAATATTGAAGCAACATCTAGAAATAAAGAGAATTCCTAATACTTTAATTTGATACACCTACATCTAGTTCTTTTAAAACACTACGGAATAAAAATCATGATCTGATAGCTATAAAATATGAACACAAAACACAGCAGATAGGTCTTTAAGAACTTAAAAAGCAGAAATAAATTAAATCAAAATTCTTTATTTTTACTTGGCCAATGAGCTTAGCTACCAACAAGGAAACAGAGATTACAATAAGGAAACAATCTGAGGATGTCTTGTTTGGTGGTGGATTGAGCGTTTTTAGTTTCCCACTTATTGAACAAATGTACAAATTAAGTTAAAACTCCAAAACATGGCTCGGATATTTAAAGGGGGAGACAGAAGAGAAAACGTATAGAATCCTCTTGTGAAAACATTCAAAACCCAAAATCCATGCCTCCTTTAACAACAATCTTGTGCAAACTTAAAAGCAGAACCACCAATGGCACAAAAATGAAGCTGACAGCTTCTGCTCTTATACTTTCACTAATGTTTGTTTAAAACCATGTTCATAAATTCTATTAATACAGGGCAAGAGGAGGTGAAAAAGTGAGAGCAAGAAAATACAAAATCAGCAAATTATTACTCTCAAAGTGTCCTGTGGGTGAGGGATAAACACTTCATACCCTCCATGCTCTTGTCTGGAGAGGGAAGAGAAGCGCTGTGCATTGTGTCAGTATCTTGGACTGACCACTAATATGCATAAATTACTGAAAACAGAGACAAAGGAACATGCCAGTGCCACATACAAACATAACATCTTCGAGTAAACATAATTTTCACACATTCATGACTATAGTAAATGAACGGCCCTGAAAGGCTGTACTTTCTTAGATCTAAGAAGGGTACCAAATTGAGTTTCCTCAAACTGTGCTTTTGTTATCTGCTGATTTAATAAAGAACGCAGTACCGACATTTTCCCTGTGACAGCACGCTGTAAAATGAGTGCTTTGCCCAGCGTCCCCAGAGGCTGGCACTGCAAGCTGGGCTCCGGCCTGGCCGCCCTCCAGTCGGACACCTGCCTCCTGAGGGGCTTCCCTGGTGAGGAGAACCCGGAAGCTGAGGCAGAGACTGCGCCTCCAGGACCCACAGAAAGCGGCTGATCTCACTTTGCTTCTACCGACTGGGAAGCCAAGAAACTGTGGTCCTGAGTGGAAACTTGGGGATCAGAAGTTGAGCTCTGGTTTGAATAACATACATTAATATGAGGTATTTTATTAGTAAATTTTTACATTTTATTTTACAGGATGAAATTTCAGCTCAGTCTTTTAAAAGTCCACTTTAATAAGGATTAAAGGAAAAATGTATCCTTAATTACTAACCAAATGAAAGACATACTGTTGCTTTACCCCCTGTGGAAAAAATAATAAAATAGTTATGTGACTGTTAAATTCAATGTGCTCTTGAGGAAACTTTCCAGAAGATACTATTAGCAAGTGACTGATAAATACTGTTATTCAAAAAATGACTTATCCACTGGATAATTATTCTGAAATTATTTTATATTCATAGACTATATCATGTAGCTCCCAGTCCCAAATAAATGGCGCAACAGACCTACTAAGTACCCTGTACTGTGAACCGACAGACACTGTCATTCTGGAGCAGGTTAGACACTGTCATTCTGGAGCAGGAATAGTGCGAGTGAGCCTTCCTTTGTCCGATCACATTCTGGGTAGAGGCCCAACACCAGACAAAACAAGATAATTTTCAAAAACACTACATACAGGGCTGGAGGGTTAGCTTAGTGGTTCCGGCGCCTGCCTCGCAAGCACAAGGACCTGAGTTTGATTCCCGGTAACCACATATAATGCTGGGCGTGGAGACATGCCCACCAACAATCAACACCACATACCACAATGCCGGATATGGTGGCTCACGCCTGTAATCCCAGCACTCGGGAGGCAGAGACAGGATTGCTGAGTTCGCGGCGGCTTGCCTGGGCACCATAGTGAGCTTAGGGCCAGCCTGAACTACAACGCGAGACCCTGTCTCAAAAAGCAAAAAACAACAACAACAACAACAAACAAACAAACAAACAAACAAAAAACACTACATACAAAGGAATTATTTTCAGAGACCCAAGTACCACAAGCTGCTTTGTATGACACTGCCCCATCAGTTCTCCTGGCCCACTTCCGGCTGGGCTTGTCCAGGCGCTCAGATCTCTTCTGCTCTTGCTCTTTGACCAGGCCATGAGCATGTGCCCCCAGAGGCTCCATCACCCCATGTGGGAAGCACAGCTGGCCTCCTCGCTGTCTCTTCCCAGGTATGTCACTGCCTTGTCTCCCAGAGTCTCTCCCAGACCTTTCAGCAGACAGCCCTTCCCGTGGGCTTGTGACAGTCACAGCTGCCAGTGGTGTTGGACCATGCCGCCAGCGAAAGGGAGGGAGGGGTCTTAAGAGCTGGGGCAGTGGTGGGTTTTGTTAGCTATCTAATTTTCCAACCATCACAAATTGTATTTTATTGGTTTTTAATGAGTGGCACTTTGAATTATAAAACTAATGTTAAAGAGGACATCTTTCCTACTAGGCAGTTTTGCTAGGTTGATGTTAACAGAAGTTTCTCCTTTCCCTGGTAAATTTCTTGAGTATAAGAATAATGACATACTGCGTACTGACTCTTAAATGATAGTGGGTTTTTTTACCCTTGCAGAGTGATTAAATGCTGAATAATTGGTAACTATTTCGTACAATCTTTAAAACCTACTAAGAAAATAACTAATAGACTACTTAAGGAGTAGCAGCAGAAGTGGAGCCAAGATAATAGAATAAAATTAAATGATACTAAATTAACTGAACTGTAACCAAAGTAATTTTGGAAAAGGTAGCTGTGAAGTTAAACAGTTTGATTGGCTTAGAAAATTTAAGAGTTTGTAGGATGGGAGGCTTCCAGCTGGATCATGGGTCCCTGAGAAGATAGCCATTTTCACAACTATGGTATGTGAAACGAAGAGAACATGAGGCCATTGACCTCTATGGATACAGTGGCATCTACAGAATGCCCTTTCACAAGGGCAAGATTTCAGCCTCGGGCACAGGCCTAGGTCGCCGGCTATCTAGCACCCTCTGGTGGCCACATTTGGCACCACAGGGATTTTTTGGGGGGGGTCCACTTAAGAGACCTGCTTTACCATGTTTTACTTTTGCTTTTTCCTTTTCTCTTTTGTCTTCCTCTATACGTGTTTTAAAATATTTTCTAGACAAGCAAGGAATCACAAGTAGTACTGCTGGTCTATTGTGTAAATTTGGCACCCAGAAAATAAGCTATTATAATGCTCCAAAAAGAGAAAACTGTTTAAAAATCTTATGGGTGGCATTACTTAAATAAAAATATCTGTTCAGCATCTTGTTAAAATTTAATTATTTTCAGGAACTTACTCTACAGGAAACATTCTTTTGTACTCAGATTCATATTGCTATAAATGTCATGCACTAACTGCTAACATGCATTCAGTGCCTACCCCTGGCAGAAGCCATGCTGTTATCTCATGAAATAGGCAGTAACCCTATGATAGAGTGCCGTTAATATCACCATGTTTCAGTTTAAATTTTCAGAGGCACCAAGAGTTCAAACTTCCCTAAGATACTTTTAAAATAAAAGATGTGGCCAGGATTTGAATCCAAAGCAATCTAATCAGTCTAATTTCAGAGCCCCCCCCCAATATACACCCTACGCAGTATAAGGAATTGAGCGTGGGGTCTTCAGACTGAGTTACATCTCCAGCCCTTTTTCAGGTTTTTATTTTGAGAAAAGTTTCAGTGAGTCACTGAGATGCCCAACTGGGACTTGCACTTTTGATCCTTCTGCCATGTTGGCCTCCTGGCACGTTGGCATTAGTCATGTGCCACTACACCTAGCCATGTACTAGCATTGTTTTTAATTAAAACATTTTTTGTTCTAGCATTTTAAAACACTGAATACTACATATAAAGATACACAGTTAATTAGCTATAATAAATTTTTCTAGAAAGGGGGTGCGGGTTTCTTTAAGAGTATAAATTTGATTCAGATTGACACAGAACCTCAAGGCCAAGGATGTGTAAAAGCTAAAAATGCACATGCCAGCTGAGTGTTTATTTCTTACAATTTCTCTTCACATATAACTTACCTTATAACAGGGAGGGAGTTTATAATTGCCATGAGATTTAGTACTTAAAAATCATAATATATTTCATAGTACTTTTCAATTTGCATGGCATGTTTATAAGTATCAGATGGACTTCATAAAAATTTTCTGAGCTAGAGCAGATGACTTTGTAAACAGGCTCTATTCTCACTTTACATGTAAGATTTATGAAGCTCAGAATGGGTAAGTAACTTCTTTAGTAATGCAATTCCATCAAAATCCAGAATGTCCCAATGATTGAATATACAATGAATTAGCTTTGGTAGATAGTTTATGCTCTGTTTTACAGAGTAAAAGTAAAATTTTTATAATAAATCAAAAAAACCTTTATTTTTGCTAGAAAATTTGGCTTCACTTTATTTCTGCTATCTACAGTAAATAATACTACTTACCATTGTTAAAAAGGCAAAAGCCCACAAAAGGAGGAAATAAAAATCAGAAAGCAAAAGGCCACGGAGACAGAATAAGAACAAATATGGTTCATAAAATCCACACTGAGTTGGAAAAATGGTCCAAAAATGATGAGATTAAGATCAATGATTACACAAAGCACTTAGCATTTTACAAATTCTTTAATTTTGTAAAGTGCTTTCAAAAATTTGTTACTATTTTATAATCCGTGAGAGATCAGTGGGTGACATAATAGTCTTTACATAACTAATCAAGAACATTTCAAACATACTATGAAAGTAAGCCATTACTTTCATTAAAAGAAAACAGCTTGTGATTATAACGACAACACAGGCCCTCAGCTCTTGCCGAGCGTGAGGTGACGCCCTCTGCACACACCCCCTGTGCCCTGCCTGCTCCAGCGCGCACAGCGGACCCCAGGCCCAACCGCCCGCAGCAGTCTCCTCAGAAGCCCAACGACAATTCTTACTCTGCACTTTCAAACTCTTAGTCGTTTTCAAACACCTAAAATGTGTTCTAATAGCTCCCATTTTAAACAAATCAAGAAAATTAATTCCACTCTCACTCTCATCCACTTTTCTCAATTGTCATAAGTCCATTTCTTTTCTACTTTTGGAAGTTTGATTTCTCAGTACAGAGAACACAGTCATCACTTTTAAAATCTTTAATCACAATTCAGTTACCTCCGTACTGGCTTCTGTCCCCGTCATGTTCTCCAAGCTGTTCTTGTTAGGTCACGAAAGTCAAATTAATTCTTCTCAGCCTCTATCTTATTTGATCTTGCAACCTGCACTCACGCCATATCTTCCCTTTAAAACCTTCTCCTTTTGACCCAACTCTCCTAACTTTATGAACATTTCTCAGTATTCTTTATTGGCTGCTCTCAGTTCCTACGTATTAAGCCACTCAAAGGTCTGATCTCTTTCCATATACTTCATTTCCCAGGCAATCTCACACACCCTCAGCTTCACCTACCATCTCTGTGATACTAACTCTCACTTGTCTTAACAGAGACCTGTCTTCTGAGTCCCACGACTGAGTTCCAGAACGGAATTCTGCTTGGAGTTCTCATGGGTGCTGCAACCATCAGTAAGCCCATATCCAGCAGAGACCTAACCTGTTCTGACCCTGAACCTTTCTTGTTACTGAGTGACTCTAGCTTTACCCATCTTGTTGCTGTTGCCAAGAACCTACCATATTCAAATGTTACCACACCTGTTTATATGATGGACCAATGAACCTCAAATATACATGCTTCTCTTGGTCTCTACCGCACCTACCTGGTCAAAGCCCTCTTAGCTTGGGCAAACTGTTTCAAAAACTGTTAAAGCGTTTCCTGCCTCTATTCTATTAGTGTTTTCATCATTACCACGTATTTAAAGATATTGAGAAAAACAATCCAATATTGATAAAACATGTGATTATACTGAGTTTACTGAATCAGACGTCATCTGTATTCTAATATTTACTAGGTTGAAGTACCTTCATTTATTAGCACAATTCTCAAGCTTTATTAGAAACTGTAATTCATTCGTTGATGCCTTAACGCCATGTAGAAACTAGAAGCATTGTGGATTCTGTGGTTCATGACCTGCTGGGTCTGTGCCAAGGGGTGGGGTGCTGTTAGCAAGCATCAAGCACAGGGTCAGAGGAGAAGAAGCAGGAGAACAGCCATTTGTAAGAAAAAAAAAAAAAACGGGCAGAAGAGACAGTGAAGCAAACTTGGTCTATCTTGGTTTAAAACCATGTTAGAGCTGAATATAAAATATCTTTTATTAGATTGTTTGGAAGGACTATTCTTTTAGAAATAAAATCCACAAGAAATAAAGTCCACAAGACTGAATACAATTTGTTATAGACTCCACATAATATTACAAAAATGACATCTGAGCTTAAAGCACCATGAATCTGAAACACTTAAAAATAAAAACAGATGAATTCTTGAAGGAAGCCTTTTAAAGTATTGTCTGATAGCTACACTATAATGAGACTCAGCATCAAATTTAAAGGCGTGAAACAATACATCGTCACCACGGCCTGTGGTTTTATGAACAGCAGTTTTAACGATGACAACTTTTCTTCCCTCTGTTCCTTCTTCCTTCCCTCTTTCCCTCTCTCTCCTTTTGCAAAATTAAAAACAAGTAGTGCTAGCTCCTGTCCTAGAATTTCTGGGTCTTTCTGCCTGTGTCTTTTGTTGTCACCCACTTGAGGGTGAAGACATGAAAAACTTGAGAGATATGAAAACTTGAGAGCAGCTGGTCCAGGGCAGATGGCTTTACTGTCCCCCACACCAGCAAGGGGTAGACGTGGGTTTGCAGTTAGGTGATGAGAGGTTTAAGGTAATTACTGAACTGCACAGTATCCTAAGAGCACTGGCGTGAGGTCACTGTAACAGGGCTAAACTTTATGTACTTCATCAACAGTTTCAAAGGGCTATGAATTAATGTTCTCATTGTGTGGCCTTCTTTAACTAGGCTTTTCATTCCAATAGAAAAAGGGGAAAAAATACTGACTTTGAGGGAAAAATGCTGCCTGCCTCCTCTCCTCCCCTTTTTTAGTTGAGAACAATCACATTATCAGCAAACATAAAAGGCAAATGCATTGAACAGATTTTACTATTGCAATAAAACAAAACTTACCGAACAAATGATAATTTTTCATAATTCATTTCATCTAAAAAAACTATAGCCAAAATTATTTGTACAGTCCAGCTAAAATGTTTTTCCAATTCGCTAACATCTATAAATCAAATCACTACCGATGGGTACTCTTTCAGGCACACGCGTTCTGTACTTCCACACCAAAGGAGTTTAGAACACGGTGCTCCAAAGTGCTGTTCTGGTGTGGACAGTGTTTTGAGTTAAAGGCACTTGAAAAAGATCATTCTGCTCTTCCCTCTTCAAAAAGCAGGTGCAGGTGAGGAAACTCCTGTGTGAAGGGCGCACCCATACCAGAGGGAAATGGAGGACGAGGGTGTCTGTGCAAACCAACCATGCCCTATCTTTAGTCACCTCTCTAACCAACTACTGAGCCTAGTTCAAGATCTGCTGTCTTGTCATATTTCCACATTTAACTACGTTTTATCCAATGTAGGTGTCCAACGTAGGTATACAACATATCCAACCAGGTGGCAGTGGTGCTACTTGTCCCAGTATTCAGTATTTAAGTATTCACCTCTAACTTTATTTGTGGCTTTCCATGCCTTCATGAAGGTATCTGTG
>PVIC010039455.1:0-17258 GCA_004025085.1 Thryonomys swinderianus
CATGTCCTGTGGCAGTGCACTGCGTGCCCTCCAAAGCCCAGGGCCCCACCAGAGCAGACCAAGAAGAGAGCTATCTCCTGTCCCTGTGCCAGGAGCACAGCTGTGGCAGTCCCTCAAGTAGCCATGGCTTTTATTCTTATTTTAAATAATCACTTTTTTCCTCAAAGGGGAAACGTTTTGATTTCTGTTTATAACAGAATTAAGGTAGTTGAACTTCATCTGTAAGTACAGATTCTTTAATGTTAAATATGTTCTCAATTGCTTTGCTGCTAGACTTGGAACTGATTCTTCAAGGTATATCACTTTTAATCTAAAAATAAAATAAGAAGAAAAAAAGAATCTATCACCAAGAATGAAAGGGTGACAGACATT
Organism: Thryonomys swinderianus; assembly: GCA_004025085.1. Classification (NCBI taxonomy): domain Eukaryota; kingdom Metazoa; phylum Chordata; class Mammalia; order Rodentia; family Thryonomyidae; genus Thryonomys; species Thryonomys swinderianus. The sequence continues at coordinate 373 of PVIC010039455.1, forward strand.
TTCTAATTAAGCAAAGCCAGAGATCTGTAAGTGGCAAACTTACAATAAAGATCAGTTACAAGGGACAGTGTTGATACAACATTTAGTTCGTATTATGTTCTGTACAGCAACTGGCCCTCCATGAATTCAGATGCCATAGGTAGAAACCATATTAATAATTTCAGTAAAATAGAGGGCAGTGAAATATTAGTTATTTATAAAGTGTTGTGAGGCACAGAGAACGGGAAGTATAATCTGATGCGTTGGTTTCTAGAGGAGGTAGATTCCAAGTGACACTAGAACCAGGTTTAGAAATAAGCTTGAAAGAAACTCTTAGGAGGGGGAGGCTCGCAAGTGGGTAGCAAGAAATCAGCATGAAAGACTGGGACAGCAAAGGCGCCAGAGCAAGTTGAAAGTAGCAGAGCTACTAACGTGGAAATCTGAGTCCTTAGGGAAGCAGCCTAGGTAGGAGAAATTTCTACGACAAAAAACATACAGGAAGGCTTATGATATAGATTAAAGTAAAGAAAACCATTGAACAATATCCTCTATGTACCATATAGTTTTCTGTATTGTTAAAATTCCTAATTTATTTCTGCAGGAGCCACCTGACCCCTATTTTTTTTTTTTAACATTCAGATGAGACATTTCAAAACTTAAATAAATAAACTTTTCAGGCAAGGTTATTTTACATTAGCATGACTGAAAGATTTCTATTCCTTTCCTTTCAAATGAAAAGATAATGCTTTTTTTAATTTTAAAAGATAGTGTTTTATAACAGAACTTTTTGTAATTTTAACTACCAGAGATATTTTTAATTCATACTAAAAATAAAATGCACATTTATGAAATTGTCTTTCTATGCTGACATTTATTTTCCACTAAAGTGAATGTACATTTATATTGATATTAATATAAACAATAAAATGTAGTGAGAATATGAGAGTCTATGAAGTGGCTGGTATGTAGTTTGTGGCACTTGACTGGGTAACAAGGTCCACCAAGTGCCTTCGGAACCACAGCACATTAAAATCTCCCCCCTCAAAGTAGGCTCAAAGTAAGTAGACCTGTATCCAAGGGCAATTCATAATTTTTTTAAGGTCATCTATGCTTCATTTGGAATAAAAAACATTTTTCTTGCTTTTTCTGCCATATCTGTCTACCCCTTCTTCATTGGAACACCAAAATCAGTCTACTCCCTCATTCCGACAGCTGGCCACCTAGCGGGCAAATTTTGATGACCTCTGGCTCTCAAGTCTACCCTTCTCTGTTTCTCCATTTTGTTCTAGTTGAATGAGCATCATTTTTAGCAGACTAAAGCAAATATTACTGAGTGGCCCATAGGTCTCTAATTTCTTTCTTTAAATCCTTCTTCAGAGGACCAGAAATATTAGATGGTCTTTCTAAAACATTCATCTCATTATATGTTCTGTATGCTTAAATGCCATCTCTGGCTCACAACTGCTTTTGTAATAACATCTAAATCTCATAACATGACACCACTAGCTTTTAGCATTTTCCTCACATTATCTCCTGCTCGGTGTTTTCCTCAGGTCACAGGTTCTGTCATACCGAATTATTTACAGAGAGGTTTTTCTTGGAGGGGGGAGTGGTTCAGCTCCTTTTTCCCACTCTGTGTTTGTACAGGTATTTTTGGCCTTTAAAAGCCTCCCTTATATTCATTTTAATACTTGGTATATTAATTAGCTTGTACAGACATAACAAAATACACGAACTGAGTGAATTACTGTAAGTTTATTGTCTTTCATTTCTGGAGAAGAGAAGTTTGAGGTCTTGAGGTTAGCAGAGCCAACTCCTGAAAGCTGTAAGGAAGAACATGTCCCGTGCTGCTCCCTGGCTTCTGGGTTTGTTTGGGGGGCAATCCTCGACATGCCTTCACAAGTAGAAGCATCTGCTCTCTGCCTTGACCTGGCATTCTCTCTGTGTATATTAAAAGATTCTTGGAAAAAGGAGACCAGTCATGCTGGATTATAGCCTGCTCTGATGACCCCCATTTTAACTAGATTAGCTCAGCTAAGTACCCAGCTCCTCAAAAGGTCACATTCTGAGATACTGAGGTTTAGGGTTTCAACAAATGACTTTGAAGGGACACAATTTAATCCATTGTACTGAAGTCAAATGAAATCTTTATGACATTTCCTATAATTCTTCTCACATAAGAGATTTTCTTATAGTCATTTTTATGTAGCCACTGTATCTTTTAAAAACTTTGCAAGTAATACTTAGTACTTTGAATCACAGGAGTTGTTTATGTTTTTAATAATGTATACAGTTGTGCCATACAATGCTAATTTCTTTTAGTGTATTAGAAATATGTTCATAGTAAACAAATCAATATATAACTTCAAGCCAAACTCTATCAAAATTTTAATGACAATTTTAAAGGACATAGAAAAAAAGTTTGAATGCAGAATGTCCCAAGTAGCCACAACAATCTTGAAAAATAAGAGCAAAACTAGAGGCCTCACATTTCCTAATTTCAAGTTACACTAAAAAGCAATAATAAGGCAGTGTAGAATACATAGAACTATGGATCAGAGCAGAAATCCTAGAAATAAACCTAAACACATATGCTCCACTGATTTTTGACAACGACAAGAAAGAAAACACAATATAGAAAAGAGAGTCTTCAATTAATGTTAGGAAAATTAAACTCTGGCATACAAAAAATAAATTACACCTTTCTGTTACACATAAATATACAAAAATCAGCTGAAAATGGATCAAAGAGTTAAACATAAGACCTTATGCTAATATTAGTAAGGCATTTTTTTTACATATCACCAAATTCATCCTTAATAAAAGTAAATAAGTGCTTCATGGAACTCTTACCTTTTTATTCTTTGGAACCTAGACCTCAAAGTAGGACAGTAGATTAAGTGATAATGTAGGTGGCATTTTCGTAAAGGGTTATAGTCAAAGTGCTCTCAACAACAGTCTGGTCTGGATCAGGAAGACTGTGGTAAAATTAGAAAGGAACCAGAAACAGTTTAGATAAGATTAAGATGGTTTGACTAAAAATATAATTTATTCATTCCTTTTCCTTATAAGCAGGATCTTCCATTACAGGAAGAAAAATAAAAGAGAAAAGAATCGGAAGCCTGTGTTATCTGTAAACCTTTAAGGTCCTGTTTACTTAATTGGATTATAATGAAGCATAAACAATGAGGGTCTGGCTGTGACATGGGGCAGATGCAGTAATCAGCTGAGTTTCAACTGCTGGGAAAATCTCCACCAGAATCATCCCAAGTTCAAGCATAAGATGATAATTCTCTCCCAAGGGCAATCAGCACTTCTAAACAACAAATCAAGAGAAGATGAATTGTATTTCAAGGTTAACTCAGCACAGTTCTCTCTGATTTAAAACAGAGAAACATGATCTAAATGTGGAGTCTAAGGTCTGAGCCCACCTTGTTATTTTCAGTGTTCCCTTCATTCCATTTCCAAATAAACACCTGTTAAAATCACAGACTGCTAGGTCTATAAATGTCTTCTGTTTATTCTGCGATGTGTAACAGCGTCAAGCACATAGGATGTATGTGATGAATAAATATTGATGGATGGAAGTTTAGGTTTTTAAAATTTTCATCATCTTAAGGGCAGAATAAATTAATCATAGTTTCCAAAGCATCTTCCAATAATTCATCACATTCAAACCTTAAAACAGTGAAGTAAAGTAGCTATTATTATTATTATTATAAAACTTGGGATGTTCCTGCCTCAGACTCCTGAATAGCTAAGATGACAGATGTGTACCACAGACATGTATCATATAAGACCAAGCCATAAGTTTTGTTTTTGTTTTTGTTTTTGTTTTTTTGATATAGGGTCTCGCCTTGTAGGTCAGGCTGGCCCTGAGCTCACTATGTAGCCCAGACAAGCCTCACACTCAGCAATCCTGTCTCTGCCTCCCAAGTGCTGGGATGACAGGCCTGAGCCACCATGCTCTGCACAGTGGTATGTGGTTTTGATTGCTGGTGGATGTGAGTCACCACACCCAGCATTGTATGTGGTTGCTGGGGATCAAACTCAGGACCTTGAGCTGATGCTGGTGAGGCAGGCGCCGGAACCACTGAGCTAAATCTCCGGCCCCATGAGTTTTATACTTCATAGAAATAAGACTTGACTGTTCATCTGGAATGTCAGTCCTGAGGTCAAAATTTGCTACAGAAAACATTTTATTCCACTTTTTATAACCCTATTTTTATACCATTATGGTTTTTAAAGTTATTTAGCTTTCTAACTACTGTCCCTTCACTCACACCAATGTGTTTTTTTACAGTGATTCTGAGAATGACCCTTTAAAAACACAAATCTGATTTTGCAATGACATAATTTTGGAGGTATATGCTTCGATTTTCTTAGAATAGACATCCCGTCCAAAGCATGCAATACCCTTCATATGGACGCCTTACCACACACTTGTTACCCATTTCCACCACCATCTAACTTTGTGGACTTGTTAAATTTTCTGACCCTGATCTCTAAGGTGCTTCTTCCCACCTGCTTACATCATCGCCCTGTAGTGTCTTCCTCAGCCCTCCTGCTGACTGCCAAGCTGATGGTTTCTCTCTGCATATACTACTTCCCCCGAAAGTCTCCCGCTCCACCCAGTCTGGTTTGGGTTTCCAGATCAGCTAGAGGGCTCCTCTCTGGTAACACTCTCATGGTAACATTAATATTTCTTTGTCATTTTTCATTTCTGTCCCTCAGCCTCACCCCTTCCCCAGTTGGGTAAGTTCCCAATACCATCATGCTCGTGGTGCTGAGTAGGTGCCTCATAAGCAGCTGTGACATTAAATTTCTACCAGAAGCTGATGTAACTATTCTAGAAAAGGTTTTTGACTCATGTGACTCTGCTGCTCTTTGCTGACCTTTACACAGCACTGGGGATGAAGCCCCGGTCTCTAAGCCTAATATACTGAGTCTCCCAAGTTCCTACTCACTTCACTCTTTACTGCCCTCTTTCCTCTGTGGACCTTGCTGCGTGTCTTAGCTTCCCTGAGCCACCCGCTGTGACTGGTCTCCTCGTCTTAGACAAACTCTTGCTCTTCCTCTCCTGGGTCTCCCTTTCCCTGCCCTTCCCATACAAACCTTCATTTATTCCTTACTTAGAATTTTATTAGGACTCTATTAAAAAGAATATCATTCCTGATCCTTGATTTTGGAGAAATATACCTGAAAAATTTATTATATTTTGAAAGTCATACCATTATTATTTGTGACTGTAGTATATGATGGTGAAATTGAAATATATCTGGAACAAGAAATGTAATATTTTGCATAAAATAATACTTCCTGAATTAAGTTGATATTATGTATTCCTGTACAAGAGTCAGAAAAGAGTAAGTGAAACTTGTAAAATGTTGTTCAAACCTTGCTAATTAATAATAAGCCATTCTTAAGAAGGTGCAGTACACAGAGCATGGCTTTTAATCTCTGTAAGCCTTCCCAGCAGAGAGCTGACAGGTCGTTAATAAGACCACACTGATTTTTGTGCATCCTTGAATAAAACTATCACTGATATCTTGTTTAATAAAGTTCACATGCAGTTAGGTTGATTGGTTTCTTTAAATTGCTTTCCAAATTAATTGTATACTTTTTCTGGAAACAAAAACAAAGCCATATTTTTCACTGAGTAAAACTATGCAAATGTTTCATAATTTTTTAGATGTTTTAGAATTTGGTTTATAAGTTGAGGATAATATAAAGCATTTAATGGAAGCTTTGAGAAGCTTAAAATGTATATGTACCAAAAAATGTCTAAGAGATAGCAATAATAACAGTACTAAGAATGAATATAATGTGAACAGATGGAAAATCATTTCATATGTTAAAAATGAATTTCTTCCGCACTGAAGCAATTGCATATACTAATGTAGACTACACAGAAAAATTTAATGAGTTAAAACCTCCTAACAATATCACCGTGTAAAGGTAAGAGAATCAGAAGTTTGTTACATTCCATTATTTTCCTATATTACAAATATATATAATATATGCATATACATAAAATATGAGATTTATACTGGGTTTTCTATTTAATGTTTCAAAACCTTTTCTTCTTTAGTATTATCTTTTAGACTTTTTTACTTTTTAACCTTTTGAAAATACACACAAGACATAGATTTTTTCTCTGCAAATAAGCATGACTTTAATGATATCAATATTATAATTATAATTTATTCAATCTGTAGTTGTAGAATACTCAAATAATCTTATATACTAATCATGAATAGAAAGTATCATTACTCAAAAATCATTGTGCATAAGCCTAACTTTATTTGAATATTTTCCTAGAAATATTAGATCACAAATTATACATACTGCTAATGCTTTTTAAATTACTGCCAAACCACTTTTCCTAATGATGCAGCAAATAAACCTTAATAAATTATTTGTGAGAATTCTACTTTTTAAATTATGTTTACCAATACTGGATACTCTTTCAAAACATTATGCCAGATTAACTGTTCAAAACGTAAATTGTAAGATAATAAAACAAGGGAATGTGTGTAATTCATACATATTTGAAAAAGTTAAATGAGAAGCATGATTACACTGTTTGTTCACATAACTATTTTTAAATATACTCCAAAAAATGACTGTACTTAGCAAAAGAAAAAAAAGCTGTCCTTACAGATATGCAAGCATTAATAGGCACACAAGTGTCCTTCTGCCAGATGTAGTTATGTGAATTCTACTATACTAGGAATATCAAAATAAGCACCTTTCATTTTACTTTTCATACCTAAGAATTGGTTAGAGTTTGAGTATGACTACTTCATCATTGAAATAAAGCAAAACATATACTGAGTTTGCATGTGCTCACAGAGTTAAAAAGAAGTGAAGATATTCATAAGTCCTCTATCCTTTAAAAAATATTCATCAGTCCTATTTGCATACGAATTACATTCTTTGTGGGGATTAGTAAATGTATGTAACACATCTCCAATCTCCCCCCACACCCATACACCCGCCTTAGGGGTGATATAATAATCTACGTAGAAGACACCCAAACTTCACTGAAAGTCTTCTAGGATTAATAACAAAATTCATTAGCAAACTAAGCTACAAAGTCAACTCTCAAAAATCGATAGTGAACCAGTTGAGAGGGAAATTAGGTCAACAACACCTTTCACAATAGCACCAAGGAAAATAAAACACTTAAGATGTAACCTAACCAAGGAAGTGAAAGAGCTCTGTGACAAAAACTATAGTACTCTGCAAAAGGGACTGAAGAGATTATCAGAAATTCGAAAGATACCCTTGGTTCCAGGAGAGGCAGAACCAATCCAGTCAAAACGGCCATACTTCTAAATCTGCTGTGCAGATGTAAGACGATCCAGATCAAAATACCAACAGAAGTCCTTACACAACTGGGGAATGCAATCCTCAAATTCATCTGGAACCAGAAGAAACCTAGAAAAGCAAAGGCAATGCTGGACAATAAGGGCAAGGCATAGGGGCATCGCGATCCCAGATTTCAAGTTATACTATAAGAACAGCATAGTGTTAATATAAAGAAAAAAACAGACTCTGGATTAAAAAAAAAAAAGAATAGAGAATCCAGAAACAACTCTAAGGACACTCCCCTGCCTTGTCTTTGGCAAAAGGGTCAAATCCTTTTACTGGAACAGAATAAAGATACCTCTTTAACAAATGGTGCTGGAAGTAGAAACTAAAAATAATAACGGAAAGATAGAACCAGACAAAGGGAAGACTGTCTTGCAGATGAGGAGGGCTCCAGGGCACCAAGGGCTAGGAACGAGAGAGAGGAAGTGGGGAAAAATTTGCAGGATGAAGATATGCTATATAAAGGTCCTAGTAATATCAGTGAATGTGGATTTTACACGCCATAAACATGAACTAATAGTAACGATATCAGCAAGAATGCAAAGGGGAACAAGAGGAAGAGAGAGAGAGGTAGAGGGAAAGGAATAAAAAACAAAGAAGAAACAGCTGGGCATGGTGGCTCACTCCTGGGATTACCCAGCACTCGGGAGGCAGAGGCAGGAGGACTGCTGAGTTTGAGGCTTGCCTGGGCTACATAGTGAGCCTAGGGCCAGTCTGGACTATAAAGCAAGACCATGTCTCTAAACAAACAATCAAACAAATAGGCTGTATTATATACATGTACCAACATGTAGGATGTTTGCAAAAGGCATGTACTACAAACATGTTCTAATGAAAAGAAAGTGCTGGAGAAATGGCTTTCCACGTATCTCTCACCATGATCTAAACTAATATCAAAATAGATCAGAGATCTGAACATTAAAACAGAAAAAAATGTGCTGCAAAACAAAATAAGCAAAACACTTTAAGACATAGATGTAGGCAGTTTCTGAACAGAACCCCACTTGCAGAAGAAATAATAGCAAGAACCAACAATTGCGATCAGATCAAATTGACAACTTCTGCACAGCAAAGAATACCAGCAAGAGTAAAGTGACAACCTATAGAATAAGAAAAATATTTTACCAGCTATTTCTCAGACAAAAGACAGATATCTAGAATATGCAAAAACCTACTCTCTCTTGTGCCTATTTGGTGAAAGAATCAGCCCTTTCCCTCTTCAGATAAATGACAAAAACAAAACAAAACAAAACAACAACAACAACAACAAAAAAACGCTGAAAACATTGTAATCCTGCCCGGTTATTTAAATGATGGCAAATGATAAAGTGTTATATTAGTGAGGATTTCTACCTGAATAGAGGGTACCTAAATAGAAGTCCTTCCTTTAGAGTTTTGGTAGGAAATAGAAAAATAAGTCCTGATGTAGGGGGTGAGAAATAATCAAACATTTCCATTTCCACATTTCTTAACCCAGGCTTAGGAGAATCTGTGTTCTGGCTGTACAGGAATTGTATGACTACAGGCTGCACTAGGGGAGGGGAGACCTCAGATCACCTTTGTTTGGCCAGGATGGACATGCAGAAACTTCCAAAGCCTAGAGGGACATATTTCAGGAGCTCAGGTGAGGAGACTGGCATTTGAGGCTAACTTCAGTGTATGCACATAACTATAATGTAATCCTACAATCTAAATTTTTCAGACCCCAAAATCTATACTTTTGAAAAATCTGGTCTAATCTATAAACATTTCCCTTGAGTTCACTGAAAAATTTTAGAGAGGTTCTATAATATAATAAGACAACAAGGCAACAAAGAAAAATATACAGAATGAGGTAAGTGGGCCAGGTGGACAATAGTGGAGAGGTAAGAAGTTCTACATAATGACACTTAGTTGTTAAACTTAGCCTCTGAACAAGATTTATGTTTGTTTTGAACCAGAGACATTATTCCTACAAGTGAATAGTTTAACAACTCATCAGCTCTTTTCTCCTCTATAATTGAAGGCCTCTCAAGTTTATTCCAGTAAACAGTAAAACCTGAGGGAAAGCCTACTTATTAGCAACCTCAGATTAGTATAAAAGAAATGAGCTACATCGTCAACCCCATTCTGTCATAATTAGAAGTATAATTTTATAAGTCTCCCAGTTTGTGAGATCTCTTTTATAAGCAAATGAACTTCAATTTTTAAAAATGATTTGATTTTATTCTGGTCCTGCTCACATTTTCATTCTTTTAGATCTTATTGGTACATTTTATGTACATGTTATGATCACAACTGACACTGAGAATTTGTACCAGTACATGACACAACTTAATTTTCATATTTTCCCATTCTCCTGCTCCCCACAACCTCACTCCTATATACATAAGCTTTGTTTCCTTTTTTACCCTTGTTTCCTTTCCCTTCTTTATTTACCCTAACCCCCAGAACTAGTTATCTTTGCTTATATAAGGGAAAATGAGTTTGTTACACATACTTTATACTTGAAATCTAATGATAACATATATCTAATAAAATCTAAATATCCATGAAACTATCACAAAACTTTACATACAACTGAAAATGGATTTGAGAAATAATGAATTAAATAATTTGATGCATAGTAAAATAATAGCTAATAATTCTTGAGCCTTTACTGTGTACTATACATCCTGCTAAATACCTTAAATACATTCCCTTGTTTAATAGTTGACATCCAAGTGTCATCATTATTAATTGTATCTTCATATTATAAATGAAATAAGTGATTTATTGCAGTAAGTACTTATGATAGCTTGTAAGTAGTTCTCAGGTTCAAATTAAACTTTTACCATGAAACTTTGAAATTATTATGGTTATTTAATTTTCCTTAAAATTTAGCTCTAGGTTTGTCAAAGTGAGATAATACCTATTACCTTGCAGCTATTTTCTTGCATTTTTGTTTTAATGAAAAAAATATGCTTTCTAAATTATGTTTTCATTACTGGCTTATTGTGGGCATGTAGAGAATTTTGATTATTAAACATAAAGGGAGTTCAGAGTTCCCAGTCCTTTCTTTTTTAGGAATTTCTCATCTATGTCAAAACATCTATTTTATATTTCTCTTCTTTTGTTTCAACTGTATTTTATGAGAATTTCCCCAGGAAATGAGCCTATAAAATGCATTGACTTATAGAATGTTTCTTGTCAGTGAATATTAGTACATTCAACTTTATCAATTAACAATTCTTAGTAGTCTTTTCAATGTTAATATTGAACTTTGAAGTTAGAGCTATATTTCATTATACTCTGTTCATCACCATCACCAGAATTTTGCATATTTTCCATGTCATATAAGTCCAAAAAATAATTAAGAAAAATAATTTTGAATACACTGTTGCTAAGTGCCTTTATATACATGAATACTACTTAGCGTATACCAGCATACAAGCATTGATTATTACTATTGTTACAGATAGACATTTGCAGGCAGACAGGCTGACTCTGAAACCCCCACAAAGAAGCCAATTTGGAGGTTAGCACTGCCTGAGGAAAAAACTCCCCCTCCCACATAGGATAAACAGCAGAGTTTGAGGTTCTAAGTAGGCTCCAGTCTCCTGGAGTGGAGGGCCAGGACTTTGATCCACTTCTCCTGCAAAAGACCCAAACTAAAAGTTCTGGTACACTTGTTACGTGACTTGATTTTTCACTGGATCCCCTTTTGATCAGTATTACCTAAGCAGCTCTACTTGTTATAATCCTACTGGTTGATTATGGTTTTATTTGTTTTGTGATTTTTCATTGTACAGTGTTACCTAAGGCACTGTATTTGCAATGTTACTAGCCAACTGTACTTTTTTTTTTTTTTTGAGACAGTTGTCTTGCTTTGTAGTTTAGGCTGGCCCTGAGTTCACTATGTAGTCCAGGCAAGCCTTGAACTCAGCAGTCCTCCTACCTCTGCCTCCCGAGTGCTGGGATGACAGGCGTGAGCCACCATACCTGGCCCAACTGTACTTTTGTTCCACCTTCAACCTGCCTCACCTTGAGGCTTTGCTCCATAAAAGCCCACTGAGAAGTGAGGTATTTGGGTCACTCTTTCCAAGTCCCCCTTCTGTTTGCCTGTCTGTCAGTCTGTCTGTCTCTCTCTCTCTCTCTCTCTTTCTCTCAAGCAGAAGCTTTCTTTCTCAATAAAGTTTTTCCTACTCTTAACCCCCATAGTTTCTAAAATTCATTCTTTCATTTTAAAGAACATGAACTCACGTTTCAGGTAGGGAGCTAGGCCTTATTCCCTTGTATCACTATTACTAATATAATACCAGGTTATATTTTGAAATGTTTTATAAGCTTATGAAGAAAATGCTAAAGTTGAGAAACATGGAGTTGTTTGAATGTTTTCTCCTTTTTTTTAGTTTTATTGGGATAAGATTGACAAAAAATATATTTAATATATGCAATGTGATGTTTTGTGTCTATGCATAGTAAAACAGTTATCACTGTGAAGCTAGTTAATATTTCCATTACATCACACACTTAGAATATTTGAGGTCAAATCTCGTAACAAATATCAAGTATGTACAATACAACATCATTAACTATAGTTGTCATACTGTAATTCAACCTCCAGAGCTCATTTGTCCTGTGAAACTGAAACTTTCTGATCTTTAACCAGTATTTTACCATACTCCCTCTTCCAGCCTATGACAAGTAGGATTTTGCTCTACTTCTATGAATTCAACTTCTTCAGGTTTCATATATAACTGAAATCATGCCATTCTGTTGCTTATTTTATTTAACATAATGCTTTCTAGGTTTATCCATGCTGTTGAGATGACAGCATGTCATTCATTTTTCAAGGCTGAATTATATTTCACTCTACAAATATTTGGCTTTCTAGATAATTTGGGCAATAAAATATTACTCGCATGACAATGTGTGCTTTGACCTTTATCTCCATTAAATTGAAACACATCTCAAGATATTTTATTACATTTATTTAAGGCTAATGAATAAAAGTAATATTCTAAATGTATAAATGCATTATAAATCTTTGCAATCATCACAAAATACAAATCCTTATTATTTTCAACTAAGGTGACTTCAGCTGTTAATAGTAATATTTTTACTGAGCATTTTCTTTAAAAATATTATAGTCTGAGCTATTTTAAGAAGTACATACAGCTTTAGGGAGAAAGTTTCTTAAACTAAACTTTCAATTGAGTGATATAATCTTGTTTTAAAAATATTCTTTTTAAGAAAAATGTTTTGTTTGCCTTTTGTTATTTTACTGAAAATGTTACTTATTTATTCCCTCAAATGAGAGCTATCACTGTTCAAACTATTTCAACATAAATATAGGTGTAACCAGTTCTCTGGAGAAGTTGTAGTATAAACTTTCATGTTTAAGATTCAGAAATAATGGTCATTTAAAAATAAAAGGTCTGTAGCCACAGAATATCTTGAAATATATTGAGTAACACAGTGTGTCCCAAGCCCTTTGTCTAGCCAATGGCATCAGCAAGTCAAACCAGTGGTATTTATCCACAGTAAAATTAGAGAGAAAGGGAAATTCTTTTGCTATTAAACTCAGGGGTGATTTAACTGTACTAACTGGCACAATTCCTTTCTGCATTGAGCAATTCTTTGCTAAAGTTATGCAGTCCTTGTCAAATTAAAAAGTTCTGAGGCTCTGGAAGATACTATCAACCCAAACTCCCTCACACCTCTTGTCTCTGGAGGGCATGATTGTGGAATGGGATGCATAAGAAAAGATCACATAAAACAGGAAGCATAAAAATGATGCCCTGAAAATAAATGATTGCTTTAATAATTACTGCTCTGGAATCTCTCTGAATTATAAAGACAATGATTCTGGAATGACTAGTACTCAGAAAATCATAAGTAATTTAACATATGAACTCTGAGTTAAACAGAAAACATTTTTATGTTTCTGTTTTTGCCAAGAACAGAAAATAAAAAATCTTGCTTAAGTCAATCAGCCTCATCAAACTGAATGCATCTTACCGCATTAGAAATATGTGGATGTGATGATGATACTTCCCACTTAGCTTGGGGTAGTTCTGGTTTTCTAGCTTACTGATTAATGATCCACCTATAAACTGAATTTCAAAGAGCACACACTTTCACTCCCAGGCATCTTGGTTTTATGAGAGACTCTGATCTATAGATACATTTCTGTAAAGACTGAGCAAAATGTGTCATATCCTTGAATTTCTGTGTGAAATCAAATGTATGATTTGCTTCATGAAAGCCAGATTGGCAGGGGAATTATTTTTTGTTGTTAACCAAAATTTCTATTCATTTGCATCTGACACTTTAAAGTCTCCCTAAGTCTGGGTATTGAGACTTTTGTCTCAGACTTTTTAAACATTAAAGAGCAGGTGAGTCAGAAGCACTTTGTAAAATGACTCAGGCCATCCAAACACTGAGCTATAAAGTGCGGTCCCATTTATAATTGAGACAAAAATGGCTTGGATTATAATTAAAAATCCTTTGGAAAGAATTTAACTGAAAAGTAGATGGCTTAAGATGCAAGCAAGAGTTAGGAGACTTTTTGACAACAAAGGGCAGATAAAAAGACAAAATGATTTTACTTGACGCCAGGAAAGACAGCATACTTTAAAAGGCTCTTTGTAACCATTAATTAATTAATACTAACAACCTCCTAATAGAATACATCTGCAGTATTGCTTGCTGCAGCAAAACTTGAAATTCTTTAAGATTAGAGAATTTTAGAGCAAAGTGAAAGTAATGAACAGCACAGCATGAATGAGAGCAGAGTCTCTGTTGGGCAATTCTATTTGGAGTGCACTGGGTCAGGCTGAAGTCTCTGTAGTGCAGCCAGCATACAGCTGCACAATGGCAGGAGAGCACCCTGAGGAATGCCAGGTCTGATACGAAGAGATGAGCTCGGAGCTCCTCGGAAAAGGAAATGGAATGTGTAAGTCCATGAAGGCATGGTGATAGATGCTATCTTTGCCTCAGAGTGCCATGAAGAGAAAGACACGGTTCAGTTTCCCCTGAAAGGAGCTTCATACTAAAAAAAATAAGCAACTGGCCTTAGTAAGGGTCTCTAAATTCTGTTGTCTTACAGTAGAGGGTAATAGAGAGGGAACAAAGGAATAAAGATTTTTATGTTTTGATCTGCAGTTTTTCCGAATAACTACAGAACTGCTTCGAAACAAATTTTTCACCAGGATCACCAGAAGAAAAAAGTGCCATTTTCTTAAACTCAAATAAAATCTCTATAGGAACTGGTTAAATAAAAATTAGAGCACAATTAGTGACCTATTTGCTCTTTGCATCAACCAGTAAATTTCCAGTCACGACACTGAAGTAACACATGACAAAATGCCATTAAAGATGTGATGCGAAATAAGATGAGGTCTTAGACTTTTCTAAAACTTCAAATAATCTTAAATGTAGCAGTTCTTTTTTAATATACCTAACAGCTTCCTACTTGATATTATATTGAGAAAGGGAGTTGTTTAGAGGAAAAGATGGATCCCTGACTTATATTTCTATAATTGTGTAAATGGGGACTCAGGGAAATCAGAAAATTTGCAGAAGAGGCACAATGGGAAAATAATGTCCTTGGAGAGCACTGGCAGTTTTGATGACAAGAGTTTTGTCACCAGATAGTTGACATCAATATTTTTTTCACTAAGATTCCAAAACAGACCATTCAAATATTTTTCCAAGCAGTCAATTTTATATTTGAATATTAGTAAGTTTCCAGAATTTCTGTCTTTGACCATATTATGGATAATAGTTATTAAATACCTTGTGAGATAGTGAGTTAGACTATAAAATCTCAACCTTTACAAAGATCAGAATTCTAGAACATTTTCCCTCATAAGAATCCCCCCCAAAAAAGTTTTGAAGTTAAAAAAAAGCAATTTTCAAATGCCAAGAAAAAAGAGAGAAAAACAAAATAAAGTGAAGTATAATTTGTTAAGGAAAAGTACTCCAATAAGGCTCTTGGGTTTATTTAGGGAATTATCAAGATTAGAAGGTGGCAGACTAACACTTCACTGTGTACAAATACCACACATTCTTTATCCATTCATCTACTGAGAGATACATAGGCTCCTGCCAAGACTTAACAACCATAAATGGTGCTGCTAGAAACATGGGGAGGCCTGTATCTCTGTAACTGTTGTCTTTAAATATTTCAAAAAGAGCCGGGTATGGTGGCTCACGCCTGTAATCCCAGTACTCGGGAGGCAGAGACAGGAGGATTGCTGAGTTCAAGGCTTGCCTGGGCTACATAGTGAGCCCAGAGCCAGCCTGAACTACAAAGCGAGACCTTGTCTCAAAAAAAAAAAAAAAAAAAGATAATTAGGAGGGAAATAGCAGGGTCAAATGGAATTTCTATTTTTAGTTCTTTGGGGACTCTTCACATTTATTTCTTTATAGTTGTACTAGTTTACATTCCCATTTAACAATGCAGAAGAGTATCTTTTACCCAGCAGCCTCTCCAGAACTGATCATTGCTTGATTTCTTGGTGCTAGCCATTCTTTCTGTAGTAAGATGGACTCTCAGACTTGAATTGGATATTTTGCATTGTCAAATGCCCTCTGTCTCTAGTGATGCTTTCCCCCATAATAAAATAGCTGAATAACTGCACCAACCTGATAGGAAAGTATATGTATATAAATACATATGTATATGTATATAAATAAATGAATAAATGAATATATATACATATATATGGGTCTGTGTATATGTGTATGCCTGTATGTACCAGCACATGTTCGTATATGGGGTTACTTGCCATAAGCATACAGGGCACAGTTTTAGCCTCTAAAGTGTTAAATCTAAATCTATAATCATTATAGATTTCTGCTCGAATAGAACTGTGTGAGGATAGTGATTACTGTCACTCTGTTCTTTATAGCTATTGACACTATGTCAGTGATGCTGTATGCTTATGAATTCACTCCCGAGAATTCCAACTAAATAATTCCTATCCTCATAAAGCAAACCACTGGCTCATTAGAAATTCTCTAATAGCATCTACTTGATTGTCTTTCATTTCTTTACCCATAGGATCAGACATTTAATTGTTAGCGTGCCTGGAATGGATGTTTCCTTGTTCTATTCCAGAGGTCATTTCCTTCATCATTGGATAGGCCTAGAAGTCTCATGTTGGAAAACACTTTTCCTCCTGATTTCCTAGGTGAAGAGTCTGACATCTTTCCTGCCTTTCTCTGCCCCCTTTTTCACTCTACTACTGCCTGACTTACCTAGAGCAATGCTTCTGCTGGAAAACATCTGGCCCCACTGCATTACGCTTCTCCCTATCCCTCTAGGGACCAAGATGTTTGCAGTGAGTGTTACCTTCACTGCCAGTCCCGGGAGAGGCAGTTCTGGAGTGAAGCTTCCTCAGCTGTGCTGCCTCAGCTGAAGGTTAAGTCTAGACAGTCCTGGAGCTCAGGAGCAGCAAGCCTTTGTAGAGTCACCACTCTCTGAGGGACGGGAGAAATTTTATTTTGTAACTTGAGTAGGTTTGTGGGTAGATTTTTTTTTATAGCCACTGCAGACCTTG